>CAVNYN010282139.1:0-48190 GCA_963692815.1 Nyctanthes arbor-tristis
CCCCCCCCCCCCCCCCCCCCCCCCCCCCCCCCCCCCCCCCCCCCCCCCCCCCCCCCCCCCCCCCCCCCCCCCCCCCCCCCCCCCCCCCCCCCCCCCCCCCCCCCCCCCCGCTGCTCCAGGCAACTAACCATGTGAAATATTACTAAAGAATTTCATAAATCAACAAGTTATTAGAAGTTCAACTAATGTGAAATAAAAATAGTTCAACTAATGTGAAATATAACTAGTTCAACTAAGTTATTAGTTCAACTAATAACTTTGTTTCAGATTTGTTTCCCCGATTATTTCTCAAAGCTATTAAATATTGCAAATCAACAAGAAAGCAGAAGCCATAATATGGTTCAAGTTATCCACTTTCCAAGGGCACAGACATATCGAGATGCACGTTCTCCAAAACAAAAATATCATCAACCAAACTTGAGTCACTAGAGTCTAAAACATTGTTGAATGAAGAAATCAAATGCAAGGAACAAGAAGTGAAATGAAAGTACCCTCTAAAGGAGATCGGAAGAGCGTAGGAATATGAGACCTAAAACAACAGATGCAACGCACTGTGGTTGAAGCAGAGCAGAGATTTCTCCCCCCATCTCTTCTATCACCCATTCTTGATCCTTCATACCTTTATATTCTTAAGAGGTGCTCCTTGATCATTTATACTTCAAAATTCTACGTCTCTAATACCAGTCACCCACAACTTGTTACAGCAGAGTTATTGTAGAACAATCAAATCAAACAAAGCCAGTATCAGCAGATAATGCATAGGAAGACAAGTTTGATGGGGAATGAAGGCAACAAAGGAACAATTTGAAGAGAGATTAGATGGAAAGGGAGGAGCAAGGGTGAAAGTGCTATAGAAGATTTTGTTTCAAGTGAACAAGGACATAGTGACTAACAGAGGGTAATTTTTATTTGTTAATTTTTTCCCGTGTGTAGGAGAGTGCCTCTATAATGAAAATAGACATCCATTTCAGAAAAACCATATAAATAAAGAAATTACAAAAAACTATTTGACAAATAATTTTGTTTAGGCACTCAAAAAATCCATGAAGACATACGATACAATTAATCAAGAAGTAGGTAGGTATTCACTCTCCTACTAGCCGAATAGCATTAAGAATTTTACAATTAAAACAAACTTATTGAATTTAGATAAAACCATTCTCATGGTAATTAACATAAAAAGCAGAATGCAATTGGTTGAAAATAAAATAAAACTAAGGGAACACTTTTCTAAAAGTTCTGAGAACTATTGAACTACAGAACAAGAGTAAATTGCTAAATGCCTGCAAATTGTGTGTCATTAACAGATGTCTCATGCTCCATTGCAAATAGAACCACCCAAAACCTATTACACAAAATTCCAATTAAAATTTACTACGATTCATAGATGCAACTGTTAGAATAAATCAAAAGCAATGATCACAAAAGCCACTGCTAGGAGGTAAAATAATGTATTGTGTTTAACTAGATGCTCAAAACTGCAATATTTGAATAAGGTTTTCCCAGTTGAAAGATTACATCTGAAGAAAATATTCATTCCATAATTAAATAAGAAAAAAGGATAACTTCTTTCTTAAACATTCAATCTTGATTAGTAATGTATCCCTCTTTTCGTCCCTCGAACCCAGGCCTCATCAACTTCTTCTCGCGCTTGGCAATCTTCCTCCTCTTCTTTTCATCAATCCTCCCCATGATGTTATCCTTCCTCTTTTGCTGTCTCTCCTGTTTCATTTTTTCTTGAGTCTCAATCCGCTCCTTCCACTTCTCTGCATTCTTCCCCTTCTTCCTCTTCTCTTTCTTCATGCTCTCCTTAATCAATCGTGCATTGTCATGCACCTTCACCCCCATGGCTCGGCTGGTTGCCGCCTTCCACGACTCCCTGTCTGCCACCTCCTTGTTTTGTCTCTTCACATCCTCCAACTTCTTCGCCTTCTCTAACTCCTTCACCTTCGACATTTTCTTCTTGCTCTTTTTATTCTTTCCCTGCTCCTCATCCCCTAATTTAACTTTGCCATATTCAATAATCTCCTCCCCGTCTTCACCCTCCTCATTCTCGTCCACATTACCAGCCTTCCCACTGCCCTCCCCATCATTCTCACCCCTCTTCCTTTTCTTCCCTTCATTCTTCACCTTATCATCAACATTTTTTCCTCCACCTTCTCCACGATTACCGCGCAGCAACTCGATCTTTTTCCGCAATCTCTGCCGCAGCTCTTCATAGGTAACCGATTCACTCCTATTAGCATTCCCACTTCCTACCTCCAAATCAATAGATTTAACCCCCGTCTCCCCCGCTTCACCACCCCCTTCTAAATCACCAAAACCACCCTTCGGGATTGGCTCCTCTGGTTCAGACTCCGATACTTTGTTAATTTGTTGCTGGAGAAGGTGGAGCGTGGAGGAGGATGACTTGTTCTCCGGGTCTAGGCGATTTCGCCGTGCAAGTTTAAGATTCTGCCTAGACTGTTGCTTCCAAGACGCTTTGGCCGCTTTGGAGAGGCCCTGGTACCAGCGCTTGGGGTCATCATCGTTCGAGAGATAAAACTTCGACGGTATCAGTTCAACTAAATGGTCAAAGAATTGGCAGTGCGATTTGATTACCGATTTCAAGTCAATTGATGGGGTTGGAGAGGATGAAGGAGCACCAATCTTTACTTTCTTCCTCATTGTGGAGTGATGCCGGACGACACTCGCGGGTGCTAGGGTTTTTAAAAAGTCCCTAATGTTAGGGTTCCTGGTGGGGTAAATTTCGTAAAATGACTCCTGCCTTTACAAAAATACAACAAATTCATACATATCGTTTGTTTTTCAACGTCCAGGTCTCCAAGCTTTCAACAATTCACACGAAAGGTCCATTTGATAGTTTATATCCAATTTTCCCATTAAATTCATATAAAATGACAATTTCACCCCATATATTTTAAATTAAATAAATACAGAGTTTTGAAAGAAGCCAAAAGAATTAAACTAAAAACAAAAAAGAAATATGATCGTCTCCAATCAAGTTAGTCCTCCCTTTCCCCTATCCGCTTCAATCAAATAATGGTGCTGCAGCTACCAAGCCACCATTTCCTTCATTAAGATGGGGATTTCTTCCCCCTATCCCCTCCGACAACCAAACCAAAATTGGTGCTACTGGTAAAGGTCTATAAAGGAGGGATTTTAGTACATCCTCCCATTTTCACTCTATTCTCATGAATATTATTTTGCTAATTTTGAAACCAACATCCATTGTTGGGTGAGGGATGTGGGATAGGTTTGGTTGGAAAAGATTTATTTTTCTTTTTTAAATTAAATTCTCTTGGTATTCATTCTTTTAATTATTTAATGATATAAGATAAAATTGTAATTTTCTTTGGCATCTAACTAAAAGTTGGAATGAACCGTCAAAAGGGACCTTTTGTATAAATAACGAGATAAGTATTCTTGGTCAATTTATATGTTCACGAGCCACAGTGATTTAATAAGTTAGGTCCGTTGAAATTTTTATTTAGAGGGAAACATGTAAATGTAATTTAAACATGATTTTTTAACGGCATTATTGGACGTAAATCGTCCATAGGACTTCATGTATGAATAGTGAATTTATAAAAGGTTGAGATGCACCACATTGATAAAGATAGGGATCTAACTTACACAAAGCACAAAAATTGGAGACCATATGGGAATTTTACCAATTATTCTCTCCACCTACCACATGTATCTCTTCTAGTATTTCTCCACTATTCATTTTACCGCTATCTTTATTAATTTCTCTTCAAATAATGACACCACACTACTATAATTATTTCATTTTCTTTATGAATCCAAGCTTGTTTAAGTAAGTTGGATGTGTGTGGATGACTATTAAATAGATTCATCAAGATTAAATACAAGTGGATGAAAATTGCAAGTGGATTATACATTGAACAAGCTTCCTTAAACATACAAGTGAGGGACTAAATAAATAGATTATGAGTTAGATACATCTATAACTTTGTAAGTTTATTTCAAGATTAGATATTTTAATTACAAAGTTGTAATTCATAATTGCCATTTTACCTTTCTTTGCATATATAAATAGGGGCTTATGTACTTCATTTAACAATAAAAAAAGAGTGAAAAATTTCCTCTATATAGTTTCTTTTATTGTGCTTCTTTATATCTTCAATATTGTCTTTATTTCTTTTAATTTTATAATACGTTATCAGCACGAGATTCTAGCATATTGAGTAAGGTGTTATAGCCAAAGTTAGTAAAGATTCAAGTAAGTTATTCTTTCCTCATATCAGAGGTAAACTTCCTAAACCGTTTTTTTCCGCTTGTAATGGTCGGTTCTCATTATATTTGTATATATACTATCTATATATGTTATACCGTCTGTTAATGGCTGAATTTCTATGTTATATCATTTTTAAAGTATTGAATTTATTGTTTATACATAACCCTTGAAGGGATATAAGTCATTGCTAGGTACCGCTTCTATAGATGGTTTATTATTCCTAGCAAATATTATGTTGCTCCCAAAGAAGCACATAAGAGTATGTTGTTATTCTTGAAGAGTATCACATGCTAGTAAATCATATTGTTTTTGAAGAGCAAAGAAAAAAAGGGGAAAATTACAAAACTCATATATGTAGTGGTTGATGTTCTTGAAGTAACACAATTAAAAATTTCATATATGTTGATATCCATAAAGCTAGATGACTCTATGGCATGTTTATATTAGCATCATGTGTTTAATTTTATGTTTGTTGAAGTGTTTGTCTCATATAAGAAAGTACTTGTAATTGAAAAGCTAGTAAAAGAAACTACAATGTTAAAATACGTCTCTATCATACATCAACAGAAACTTTGAGATTAAATCTATAACTACTGGTGGGTTTTTTGCATATGAAACAAATTTTGTATGATAAATATATGAATCTAGTATTATAAAAAATTTACCGTTCGAAAATCAAACATCAAATGAGTGAGATATGATTGCTTAGAAGCAACTATGCCAGTGCTGTCCAGATTATAACTTAGTGTTGCATGGTATAGTTCTTATCACTTTTGCTTGTTCTATATGTCATAATAATTTCTCATACTTCTTATTTACATTTTAGACTCATATATAAGCTCAAAAACATAAAGAATGATTAAATACAATGATTGTATGAATATTGAGAATTCATGAAAACCAACTATATTACAAGATATATTAAAAGTAGTCAACTAGATGTGTGTAGTATTTCATGCAATGAACTCTCGTCATAGACACTAACGAGGTTACAAAATCTTCAAATCTAGTACTTGAATAAACATCTCTCATGCTAATATCCATTATGAATTAAGTTATGTGACCTTTGAAATCCTTCTTTAAATATAACAATTGTTATTGATATATCCAAGTTACTGATCTTATTCTTGATTTTTATGATAGTTTCAAAATGACAAATTTGGCAAAGATTGATTTCTTGGCTCTTGACATCACCGGAAAAAACTAGATGAAAATTCACTTGGAATCTATGGGCCTTGACAAAATAATACAAGAAAATAATGATGCTACAAGTCAAGAAAAAGCCAAAGCTATGATATTCCTTCGTCGTCACTTGGACGAAAGATTAAAGAGTGAATATCTCACAGTAAAAGATCCTGAAGATCTTTGGAGAATGTTAAAAGAATGTTATGACTACCAAAAGACTGTGATATTACCCAGAGCTCGTTATAAATGGTTACACTTAAGGCTACAAGATTTTAAGTCTGTAGCGGAATATAATTCAGAAATGTTTAAAATTAGCTCCAAACTGAAATAATGTGGAGAAAAGATTACGGATAAGGAAATGTTAGAAAAAATATTTTCTACATTTTATGCCTCGAACGTGCTCCTGCAGCAGCAATATCGAGAACGAAGATTCAAAAAGTATTTTGAATTAATCTCATGCTTGCTAGTAGCTGAACAAAATAATGAGCTATTGATAAAGAAACATGAATCCCGTCCAACTAGTTCTACAGCATTTCCATAAGTAAATGCTATGTCATCTACTAACCGTGGACATGGACGTAGACAAAGTCGTGGTCGTGGTCATAATCATGGCCGTGGTCGTGGCCAGGGTCGAAACTATGTTTGGCATCGTGATGGATACAATTCTAATTGTAGCAGCCCGAAAACTTTAAAACTATAAATTTTAAAAATTTCAAATTTTTAATTCGTGTTGCTACCAGTTTCTTTGAATTTAATTTTTTTTATCTAATTTAATTATACATAATAATAAGGATTTATCTTAAATAAGGATTTATTTATTTATTTATTTACCACTTAATTAGCCATTTAAATAAGTCAGTATAATTAATATTTTATGAATTGTTTTGGCCATTTAACAACTTAGAGCATTTGTAAATATATATGTATATATAATTTCATTAATTATTTTGGTGTTGGGCAAACTGTAACCCATAAGAGAAACTCTTGGATCAAGCTATGAAACTTTGGTTCCAAACAAATAAGCTTTGGCCCCAAGCAACCATTTCTAAGATTTTTCACAAAAATTTTTATCTCCTCAGTGTATAAAAGCCATTTCTTTCAATCCCTCTTATTTGGCAACCCTAGTCACTTTCATAGGTAAATTATTTTTTTTTCCACTTCATCGCTTTCATCATGTAAATGCAAAGAAAAACATTCATCTTTAAACTTCAATTTCCAAGCATCACATACATGACTAGGCTAGTGAAATTCCTTCAATTTTCCACAATTTAATCAAGGATACACACACGCGCGGTTGATAGCTAAATTTTCATCTTTCAAATCCATTATACATGTGCACACAAAGGAGATTTAATAGAAAAATTTCACATTGGATACATACATACATACATACACACTGCCTTGCTTCAAAACAAACAAAACAATTTCTTACACCTTCAAAACTTGTATAAATTCGAAAACAGTGAGCAAAGAAGAAAAGGGAACAACATTTGTATAAGTTCAACCACCATCACCACCGTGCACCGACCGCCACTGCCACCAACACCACCAGCATTTTCACCACAAAACTTCACCCTTTCAACTCATTTCACAACTAGAAACCGAGCACAAGCCTTTACCTTCATTTTCATATAGAAATTTTGGATTTTTCTTCTATTTTTGGGACGAGTTCTTGACCGAGTTGGGTTCGGTTTACCCATCCCATGCTGTACTCAAGCCCAAAAATTGTGCCTTGTGACCATTGTCGTCGCGTAGAGGACGGGGCGCCGTGCTCCGGCACAGGATTCGCTGGGGACGGTGATGAATTGGAGCTATCTTTCCTTTTTTTTTTGTGTGTTCTGCGTTTGAAACAAGAATGAATAGTTGGGGAGTAAATATAATGGTCTTTAATATATTAATTTTAGCCCCAATGTTTTAACTTGTTTCATTTAAACCCTAAGTTTTTTGTTTTGTTTAAGTAAGTATGTAGACTTCTGATTTGGTTACTTTTGACCCTCGAAATTTTGATTCCTTTCAGATGGGTCCAAAAACTTGCATTATACTTATTTTATCCTATAAACTTTTACTTTCAATTAATTTAGTCTCTTATTTTGGTTTCTTCCAAATTAGTTTTGAAAATTTAAAAGATCTTAATTTTATTTTATGTTTAGACGTTATTTATTTAAACCCTTCAATTAGTTTATGTTTTTTTATTAAAGCTTTAATTTCCATTAAATATGAGATTTAATGATTTTAGCTATTTGAAATTCTAACTTTTAGGTATTAGCCACATTAGGCTCTACGTCCTTAAGCATTTCATATAGTTATTTTATTATAACTTAGTTTTTAAAAATAGTTTCTTCTATAAAATAGCTCATTTCTCCAAAAAAATACTAATTTGAGTTTTGTATTCTTTTATAGAAGGGGAGTGAAGAACAAAGTGAGTATGTTTTTGCATGTTAGCTCGACTCGGTGAAACTTGAGGTAGACTATTTTCTAAAGATATTTTCTCAAGAGTAGCGCTAATATTAATTGGTTGTTCTATGAATGTGCATACAGAGTGTGATTTATGTTCCTAATTCCTATATGTTATTTGCATGAACTTAATTGCTTTATACTTGAGATGAGATTAGATGAGATGAGACTTTTGCATATACTTTACCGCTATATATAGATTTTGTATGCATGCTATGGTGTTACTATGCGCGCTGGTATTTATATACCTTAGGGCATGAGACGAGAGTCAGAAACCTACATTTACCATACGATACTTGTTTTCGAGTAAAGACTAGTTGAAACTTATGAGATGTGAATTGCATTTTATGTGTATATTTGTAGCATATATTGGTTAATATTGCGCTGAGTCTATTGAGTATTTCTATGAAATACTCACCTCTTTCAAAATTAATATTTTGCATATTTGGAGTCGGAGGAGACGCCTTGAGCGATGGTGGCTTTCAAAATAAAATAAATTAGCTTTATTTTGAATGATTCGAACTTTGTATAAGTACTCTGAAAACTTTTAATTTTGAGAGAAACAGTTTGACTTATCACTGTCAAATTATCTGTTATATTATTGCTATTGAATCAAGATATTTTCCGTTTTATATCCGTTCTTGATTTAAATTAGAAGAGAGAAAATTATTAACGTCTCGGGTACTCAGAAATCGGAGTGTTACACTAATCCTTCAAAGTTTAAGAAATCTGGAGATGATGAAGGAAAAGGGAAATCCCATCATGCTAGTAGCTCGAAGGCACAAGAGTCTATATATATATATATGCTATAGATACAGTATAAAAAAGGCAGTGGTCATGTACCTATCGTACTGCCAAACATCATGTAGAATTGTATCAAGCATCCCAAAAGGAAAAGAGAAAGAATGTGGAAGTAAATTTCACAGATCAAGAGAATACTTCCAATTTTGATCCTTCAAAAATGATCCATCTCGATACCACGGATTTCTTTGAACAAGCTGATGGAAATATGCTCTCCAGTGATGATGTAAAACTCTTGATAGAAGATTAATAAATGAAAGCATAATCTAGTATCAAAGTTATATTAATTATGACTATTTATGTTTATGTTCAACAAATGTTAGTGTGTACGCTTATTTTGTATTCAGCATGTTATCTCAATGACTATCAACTTAGATGTTTTACATTACTTATTATGAATTTTTCTTTTTTGAAGAACATGGATACTAATATTTCTTCAAATGACTCCAAGATTGGTAAAGATATTTACTTAATAGATAGTTGTGCAACAAATACTGTCCTCAAAAGAAAAGAATATTTTACAAATCTGATTATGGGGAAATCTAATGTCAACACATTACTAGGTTCTGTAGATATTATTAATGTCAAAGAGAAATCTATTAAGCCATGTTAAAATTGCAATTGAAAACAATATGGAGTAATTTCTATATTGTTTCAAATGATACATGTGTACTAGAGAAGTTACATGTAGTATCTTCCGGTCTGTACTATATAATTATTAGTACAGTTGAAATAAATGTTTTGTTGAACACCAAGTTCGATATTCCAAAGGATTTCATTGTTTGGCATGATCAGTTAGGCCATCCCGGATCAATAATGATGCGAAAAATTATTGAAAATTCAAATGGACATGACTTGAAGAACCAGAAGATTCTTCAAACTAATGAATTTTCATGTGTTGCTTGTTCCCTAGAAAAAATGGTTATAAGACCATCACCAGCTAAAATTGAGACTGAATCCCCAACGTCTCTAGAACGAATTCAAGGTGATATCTATAGGCCCATATACCTTCCATGTTGACCATTTAGATATTTTATGGTTATAATATATGCATCGACTAGATGGTCACATGTAAGTCTATTATCTACTCGTAACTTGGCATTTGCGAGACTACCTGCTCAAATTATTCGATTACGAGCAAAGTTTCCAGATTATCAAATCAAGACAATTCAACTTGATAATGCTAGTGAAGTTACATCCCAAACTTTCAATGATTATTGTATATCAATTGGGATAAAAGTTGAACATCCTGTAGCTCATGCTCATACACAAAATTGTCTAACGGAATAATCAATTATACCCCTCCAATTGACTACTAGACCTTTACTCATGAGAACAAATCTCCTTGTTTCAACATGAGGACATGCTATTTTGCATGTTGCAGCATATGTAAGCATTAGGCCAATATCTTATCATAAGTTTTTCCCATCGCAATTTGTTTTTGCCCAGGAACCAAATATTTCCCATCTTAGAATTTTTTGTTGTACTGTTTATGTGTCTATAGTTCCACCACAATGAACTAAGATGGGTACTCAAAGGAGACTGAGAATATATGTGTAAGGTATGAATCACCCTGCATAATAAAATATCTTGAACCCCATGCGGCAGATATTTTTACAGTACGATTTGCCGAATGTTATTTTGATGAAACTCTATTCCTAGCATTAGGGGGAGAAAAGAACAAGTTGGAAAAGGAGATTACTTAGAATGCATCATCTTTGTCTAAACTTGATCCTTGTAATGACAATGTGAATAAGAAGTTCAAAAGATTATTTATTTGCAAGGTATAGTCAATCAATTATCAGATGCATTTACTGGCCTTAAAATAATAACTAAGTCTCACATTCCAGTTGAAAATGCTCCACTTAAAATTAATGACCAAGAAGGACAATCTATGGCCAATGAATCTAAAATACGCCCCAAACATGGAAGGCCAATCGGTTCGAAAGATAAAATGCCCCGAAAGAAAAAGGGTGCAACTAATCAAGATGGTCATATTGAGGCAAGTACTTTTGTAGAACATAATCAAGAAACTCCAGAAGAAGTTCGGGTACCTGAGAAAAATGATAATGAAGAGATCTCGATAAATTATATTCACATGGGAAATATGTGAAACCGAAAAAAACAAACGTCGACAATATTTTATCATGCAATATTGCGTTTAGTATTATAAATGAAAACAAGGATGATGAACTAAAATCCGTCGAAGAATGTCGACGTAGAAGTTGTCATGCCCCAAATCTATTACCTTATTATCTCAAAATATCGGTAGCGGAAGCATTTCAATATTTATATCTCGATTCAAACTCGAGGGCGAGACTTTACAAATGCAATTTTAAAAGTATTGAGACGTTTTCGCTGCGCACTTTGATAATTAAATGTACTGTGGGCTACCCACAACGAAACCTCGGCCACACACTGAAATCTCGATCACATACATGTATCTTCTCTATCCGTGGGACGATCCGGCCACAAACCTCTTAAGTCAATACCTACAGGATTGTAGAAAATGAGGAATGAGTATAAAGTAAGTACTCAGTGAATAACAACATGTATTAGCCCACGCGAAACAATACAAGAAAGATCACAAGTTGACAAATATACAAAAATTCAAAACTCAAGCACATCACTAGTTTAGCATATACCCGTAAGCCATACAATATAAAGATTCAAAATAACCAAGACCACATAGAAAAGTCATAATATCACAAAGAATACCACATAGCAAAGCAAAACGGGTAGACAGCGCTACTAGTGATGCCCAAGAACAAGAAACAATGGTTTATCCAAAGCAATAGTGCACCGTCAATCATCAAAAGCCAAATACAATTTCGAATGTACGGGTTCCAAAAGAGATCTAGAAGAGAGCCAAGATATAGAACCAATACACTTGCTACTCACAAAGAATGCCAAAATTATTTAAAACATGCGTATCAAGAAAGAGATATAGGAATAGAGAGCCAAGACATGTGTTACTCATCTTTTTAAATTCCCCAAAGATTCCTTCTCCACTCACTTATTTTTCTTGTTTTGGGAACTAACTCTTTATTTCTCTCTCAATTTGTTTTACGTCCCTAACCACCTAAATACTCAAATTTTTATTTACCTTCTTATGTTACAAAAATGGAGACAATTTATATATTTATAAGGAAGGAGGGTTGTGGAGGATGGCGGGGGGAATTTGAATTTTTTTTTGTTGTGTCACGTGCAATGCTCTAGAATTCTCTACAAATGTGGTGTAATTTTATCCACACAATTCTATATTATATTAGTGATAAGCTTTTAACTTTATGACATAATTAATGAAAATTCAAGTAGTTATCTCGTTATTTTTAAAATAACGACTATGTTTTTTAAATTGATCATTAAAATTTTACGAAATGTTACAATCTACCCTCCTTAAATGAATTTTGTCCTCAAAATTCGCTAATTTTATACGACAATAATATTATCAAGTTTAACTTATTATCACTTAATAAATTATTCCAATATCTGTAAGTGTGCGGATCTGCCTAAATATGAACGATACAGGTATCTGAGGCCGTAGGATCATGCCCTGATACCAACTTCTGACACCTCCAAATCTATTACCTTATTATCTCAAAATATCAGTAGCGGAAGCATTTCAATATATATATCTCGATTCAAAATCGAGGGTGAGACTTTATAAATGTAATTTCAAAAGTATTGAGATACTTTCGCTACGCACTTTGATAAGTAAATGTATTGTGGGCTATCCATAATGAAACCTCGGCCACGCATTGAAATCTCAATCACATACATGCATCTTCTCCATCCGTGGGACGATCTGGCCACAAAACCTCTTAATTCAATACATGTAGGATTGTAGATAATTGGGAGTGAGTACAAAGTACTCAACGAATAACAACATGTATTGGCTCACGTGAAACAATGTAAGAAAGATCACAAATTGACAAAGATACAAAGATTCAAAGCTCAGGTACATCACTAGTTTAGCCTTTACCCGTAAGTCATAGAATACAAAGATTCAAAATTGCCAAGATCACATAGCAAGGTCATAATATCACAAAGAATACCACGTAGCAAAGCAAAACAGGTAGACAACGCCACTAGCGATGCCCAAGAACAAGAAACAATGGTTTTTCCAAAGCAATAGTGCAATGTCAATCATCAAAGGCCAAATACAATTAAACGAAGGCACGATTTCTAAGAGAGAGTGATAGCCAAAAGAGAGAGCCAACAGATAGAACCAATACACCTGCTACTCACAAAAAATGCCAAAATCATTTAAAACATGCGTATCAAGAAAGAGATATAGGAATAGAAAGTCAAGATATGCGTTACTCACCTTTTTAAATTCCCCAAATATTCCTTCTCCACACACTTATTTTTCTTGTTTTGGAACTAACTCTTTATTTCTCTCTCAATTTGTTTTACGTCCCAAACCACCTAAATACTCAAATTTTTATTTACCTTATGTTACAAAAATGGAGAAAATTTATATATTTATAGGGATGGAGGGCAGTGGAGGATGGCAGGGGAGAATTTGAATTTTTTGTTGTTGTGTCACGTGCAATGCTCTAGAATTCTCTACAAATGTGGTGTAATTTTATCCACACAATTCTATATTATATTAGTAATAAGCTTTTAACTTTATGACATATATATATAATGAGAAACTAGTCTGCGGTACAAATGTACCGCAGTTTTCCCGCCCAAATTGATAAAAATGAGGGTATAATTGACTTTTTCAATTATGTTAGGTAAATATGCGGTAACATCCTTATTTTCTTAGTACATTTATTGTATAGCTTGATTAGGTTGGTAATGTTTTTAATTAACACGTGGTTAATTAGTTGTATTTAATATTTTGTTTGTTATGGAAACCTAATTAATGGCCCATTTCTTTTCCTTTTTCTTGGTTCTTTCCATTTGCACGATTAGTTTTTATTATTCTTGTGGAATCACTAAATAAGTGGTCTTTTCTTTTCCATTTTTGTGGTTCTTTCCATCTGCAGCATCAATTACCTTTACCATTTGTGCATTTCATAACGGAGAAGAAGACGCTAAACGAATGTCTGAACATTTTATCGATTACCTTTTCCATTTGTGAATTCATTATCCGGATCTCTTGACTTTCTCCCCTCTGGTATGAACGCAGCGGATATGGGTCATCGATTTAGGGTTCTTTGTCTTGGCAATCTTCCTCTGCTAAATCTGATTTCATAGTAAAAATTTGATTGGCCGTCATCGTCAAATAGGTTTAAATGTTAAGGTATATGGCTAGATTTCAGTAACATCACGAAATTTAATAGCTTCATAAGCTTATGAGAAAACAAATATTCAAGGAATTTCATTCACCTAAAGACACCAAAATCAATTTTTAACCAACTCATTTATATTATAGAATTTCTGGACAAATAGTTATGAGTATTTGAATTAGATGGTATGCTTACTTTACTTTTGATTTTACCTTTTTTTTATCTTAATAATCATCTACTCTTTTGAGTTGATTGTAATTTTAAGTGATAAATTTGACTATTCTTAATTGATTAGTTATGATTTAACTATATATAAATAATTATGAACAACATATTATAAGTAGTATATAAAGTCTATCATTTAATAGTGTGATATATAATTTATTTATTTAGAGTGTAACATAATATAATTACAAAAGTCAATTGCATAATATTAATAATGTGTTCTATGTTCCATTAAAAAATAATAATGTGTTTTATGATACATTATTGATATATTACGCAGTAACTATCAGAACTGTCTCTCCTAAATAATATTACGATTTACAATTTAATTATTATTTGATTAGACAATCTCCTATGCAACGCACGAGTGAAAAACTAGTAATTAATGAAAATCCAAGTAGTTATCTCGTTATTTTTAAAATAACGACTATGTTATTTAAATTGATCGTTAAAATTTTACAGAATGTTACAGAAGTGATGGGCTAAAATGGAAAGAGGCTATACAAGTTGAATTAGATTCATTAGAAAAACGTAAAGTTTTTGAGCCTATTATTCAAACCCCTGAAGAGAAAAAGCCTATTGGTTTTAAATGAGTTTTTGTGCGAAAGAGAAATGAGAAATATGAAGTCATAAGATACAAAACACGACTTGTGGCACAAGGATTTTCTCAAAGGCCTGGTATTGATTACGAGGAAACATATTCCCCGTAAGGGACACCATTACATTTAGATATCTAGTTAGTTTATGTGGTCACAGTCTATTTATACAGCATGTTTGACACTGATATCTATATGAAAATCCCGGAAGGATTTAAAATGCCTGAATTATATAGTTCAAAACCTCGAGAATTATTTTCAATCAAACTACAGATGTCACTATATGGTTTAAAACAGTCTGGTTGCACGTGGTCTAATTGTTTCAGTGAATACTTATTGAAAGAAATATATAAGAATGATTTAATTTGCCCATGTGTTTTTATAAATAAATCAACACTGGAGTTTAACATCATTACAGTATATGTCGATGATTTAAATATTATTAGAACTCCTGAAGAGCTCCCAAAAGTAGTTGATTATTTAAAGAAAGAATTTGAAATGAAAGATTTGGGAAAAACAAAATTTTATATTGGTTTGCAAATTGAACATTTGAATGATGGAATTCTTGTTCCTCAATCAACTTATACTGAAAAAGTCCTCAAAAGTTTTTGTATGGACAAAGCACATTCATTGAGTACTCCAATGATCATGCAATCTCTTGATGTAAATAAAGATCATTTTAGACCAAGAGAAGGAAATTGAGGAAATTCTTAGTCTTGAAGTACCATATCTAAGTGATATTGGTACTCTCATGTATCTTGCTAATAATACAAGACCAGATATAACATTTGCTATGAATGTATTGGCAAGATATAGTTCAGTTTCAGCAATTAGGCATTGGAACCGAATTAAACATATATTTCGCTATCTTCGAGGAGCGATTGATATGAGATTATTCTATTCTAATTCTTCTCTACTAGAATTAGTAGGGTATGCTGATGTAGGATATTCGTCTGATCTGCATAAAGCTAGATCTCAGACATGTTATCTCTTTATTTGCAGTGGGACTGCTATATCATAAGGATTTACCAAGCAAACTTTAACTGCCACTTCTTCAAATCATGTTGAACTACTTGCAATTCATGAAGTAAGCCGATAATGTGTATCATTGAGATCTATTATTCAACATATCCGTAGAATATGTGGTTTGTCTTGCAACAAAAACATCCTAACAGTTCTACACAAAGATAATGGGGTATGCATAGCCCAGTTAAATGAAGGACTAATCAAAGGGGATATAGTCAAGCATATTTCACTTAAATTCTTTTTCACATACGATCTTGAAAAAAATGGTGAAATTAATGTTCAACAAATCCGTTCCAATGATAACTTGGCATATCAGATTTACTAAATCACTTCATACTGCAACTTTTGAGAAACTAGTGTACAAGATTGAAATGTGTCGATACAGAGATCTTAAGTGATGACCAGATGAGGGGGAGTACATGATGTACTATTTTTTCCTTTATCAAGTTTTTTATCTTATAAAGTTTTTCTTATAAAGGTTTTTAATGAGCCAGTTATCAAAAAATGATGTGTAGAATTATGTACTCTTTTTCCTTCACTAGATTTTTTTACACTGGGTTTTTTCTAGTAAGATTTTAACGAAACATACCCTATGAAATAGTTATCCAATGAGGAGTTTTATGAATCCAAAACTTATTTAAGCAAGTTGGATGTGTGTTGATGACTATTAAATAGATTCATCAAGATTAAATGTAAGTGGATCAAATGCAAGTGGATTATACATTGAGACATGCAAGTAAGGGACTAAATAAATAGATTATGAGTTGGATACATCTATAACTTTGCAAGTTGATTTCAAGATTAGATATTTTTATTATAATATTGTAATTCATAATTGTCATTTTACCTTTCTTTGTATTTATAAATAGGGGGCTTATGTCTTCATTTAACAATCAAAAAAAGTGAAAAATTTTTTTCTATATAGTTTCTTTTCTTGTACTTCTTCATATCTTCAATATTGTCTTTATCTCTTTTAATTTTAAAACAATTTTTATTTTTATTATGACACCACACTACTATATTAATAATAATAATAATGAATAGGGAAGATTTAACAAGTTGTGTAGCTGTAATTTGTAACTGAAGTTTCGCTTGGCAATCAATTATAAAATAATTGAATTATATTGCAAAATTCCAATTCGACAACCCTTTCCGATGTGATGGGAGTGTGTGAGATATTTTGAGCATTGATTTTTGTCTAAAAGTGATTTTTGAAGGGAATATATAACATAAAAAAGTAAAAAAAAAATTTACAATTTTAGATGCATAATTATTTTATTAGATTAGATAGATGTGTCATTGAAAATAAATTTGACAAGAAGCTAGGCCCGTATAAAATTGATTTTCCTAAAATCAAATTTTATTCAAATTTATTTCTTACAACACATTTACCTATTAAAATAATATTACATGTAAATTTATAATTTTTTCTTATTTTTTAACTACACATAAAAAAAATCAATTTTCACAAAAATCAAAAATCAAATAATTAAAATTTATACGGCCCTTAATTTTGAAAAATCTATGCCAGCTCGTCAAACAGCACCTTGAGCATCATGTTGCTCCACGCGCTCTTGCCTGCGATTGGTCCCCATCCTGTCCAGTTCAGACCAAAAAACGGAAAAAAGAAATTTCGAAGTTCCCAATTGAGAAAATCGCCAGCTGAATTTCTTGGGGTGGAACGGAGCGAAATAACGTTCAAATCCACACACACACACACACAAAACGCACACTAGAACTTCCAAATAATATCTGCATTTAATTTATTTGTTTACCCATCTGTATTCTGTCAATCTCTTATAAATTATACTAAAAGTATGTCTATAATTTCAGTGATCCGTCTTGCCTACACATTCTCCCTCTTGATTAGTTCTGCAATTTGTCGTGCCCTAGATCTCACTCATATATATTCAATACACTTGCATGTATAAACTAGAAGATGAATCCTTTTGATTTTTGATTCAACTTCTGGATCTCTTTCACTTCCTCCAACTCTTCAGTGGGGTTTAATCAGGTATTGGATATGTTTTTGTTGATCAGATAGACAGATGAATGTGTATGTGTTTGAGCATTGATGAAATGTGAACTTCATTGAGGGTTTTGTTTATGAAATTTTGTGCATTTGTTTATGCTGAGTGCGGGTACACAGTGTATTTCTGTTGACGAAAGTGAAGTACAACGTGATTTCATGCGTATCTATCCAGTGCATGGTTGGGTTCGTTGACTGGAGGTTTAATTTTTGAAGCGATTGAAAGGTGGTGTGTTTGAGTCAGACTGGCAGGTTGGGTTGAACTTTGTTATTGGAACATTTTTTTTACATGAATTTGCAAGGAGAAGGGCAGGAATTCTGCTTGTAGTTCAGGCTTTTTCTCAATCTTAATCTGCCAAGGCTCTGTTTGTTATTGTAAACTTGTGATTTCTTTTTATCACTTTCTCAGTTTTCTCTTCTATTTCTTGACTTTACGGTTCTCAAGTTTGTTTCATTTTTCCCATCCTCTCCTCTTTCCGGGCTCTGATTTTGATCCTGATCATTTAGAATTTGCTTCAGTAATTAGCTGGATTTAAATTATTATCCAAAAAGGTGATACTTCTGTTTGCATTTTGAATTCTGGGGTAAATTTTGCTATTTATGAGGTATATATTTCTCTGCTTCTTTTATACTGTTCAGATGTAAGATCTGCATCCCCTTCTTCTGGAATTATATGTTTTGGCCTTCAAATCATGAATTATTTCAAGTTTTCAAATGTCTTTCCTCAATGATTGAATGAAATTTGATACTCCCTCCGTCCCACTAAGAGATTCCCCTTTCATTCTTCACATAAATTAAGTAAACATCATTTAATGTTATTGGAAATGTACAATTTAACAATATATTTCCTACTATACCCTTTGATTTATTTAATATTTCACTTTAGTTGTTCTTTGTTGTTGATTACTATGCACCGTAAATAAGAGCATATTGGAAAACTAAAAAATTAACTTAGGAAAGGGAAGTATAAGTGGGGACCAAAAAAAAAAAGGAAAGGAGGAATATCTTTTTGGGAAGGAAGGAGTACTTGTTTGAGTCCACCTTTTAGAGCATCTCCAATGCAAAGTCAAGGTGAAATGTCTTAGGTGTATATGTGTCAAAGAATATTGACATTACATTCAAAAAATCATCCAATGCAATAATGTCAACATTGTATATTTGGCAAGTTATGATTAAGTATTTTGAAAAAATAGAGTGAGAAATTTTTTGATTGGATAAATTAATGCTTGACATTGTCATGGAGAATGTCATCTCATGACTTTCTCCATGACAATGTCAAGCATTTAATGTGCCAAATAAGCACTTTTTTGACAATTGTCAATTTATTCCATGACTATGACTATACATTGGAGATGCTCTTACAGTGTCCATAGTAGTACGCAACTTGTTAACGGAAACTGATTATCACCAAAATTAATTTACTGTAGCATTAAATGTTGTCTCTGGTTATTTCCAATGTGTTCTGGCTTTCTTCTCCATAAATATTCCACATTTTGGAATTAATTTCGGTTATGTTTGAGTGTGAGGATATTCCTCAAGAGGTGCATTTAAAATTATTGTTATATAATTCTTATTTTGCAGCTAGGTTGCAGGTACATATCTATGTGCTAAGAAGGTCTGGATTCTTACTGAATCCTGCGTCTCGAGGCTTGATTTAAGCTGATGTTTTAAAGAAATAAAATTTTGGACTTAAGGCAAGCTTTGGCTTCCCAGCATGAAAAACAAGCAAATAGGGCCTGCGTCTCGCCAACGTGGTCATTTAAAGAAGCCCACATGGATCATCATATTGGTTTCTCTAGTCAGCATCTTCTTAGTTTTGGCTTATGTTTTTCCACCTCAGAATTCTGCTGCGTGCTATGTACTCTTGTCTAGTGGCTGTAAAGCTATATCTAATTGGCTTCCCCCTGCACTGACAAGAGAATTGACCGATGATGAGATTGCTTCACGTGTTGTAATTAGAGATATTCTGCAGACAGCTCCTGTAATAACAGAGAATTCAAAGCTTGCCTTCCTATTTCTGACACCTGGTACTTTACCCTTGGAGATACTGTGGGATAAATTTTTTCAGGTACACTGCTTTCATTTACCACTAAATCCTTAAGCCTCCTACCTTTGTAGTTTCTTTTTAATCTTTTATGGTTATGTTGCTCTATGACCTGATGTAAACCAATCTGTAAATAGTGTGTCTTGGGGGACAGGAGGAGTTATCTTTGTAATCTTAATCAGGTGGATGTCCTACACGACGCTCTTCCGATCTGGGTTGTACTAGTCCTAGTGGGGAAATTATGGCAGTTTTCTAGAATGGATAACAATAAGATTTCTGATGTGGAGTCTCTAAAATTTCCAAAGCCTTTTGAGCTTTGCTAAACACTCTCCATGTATTGGCTGTATTTTGAGTTCATAATTGCACTCTTAGTCCCTTCTATAATATATAGGAAGATTGATAGACAGAAGAAGAGAAGAGAAGCGTTATCTTCCAGCAAGAATCGTATTTTTCTATGTTAACATCCCAATCAACATTTGAAATACTCCAGGCAGCCTGATGTTGCAACAAGTTCTGAGAAAATTAGATACACCAAAAGTTCCCAAGTTTATGCACATCTAATCAATTATCTACTTAATACATTGTATATGGATTGTAGTCAAACTATATTTGGATATATTTGTCCATGACATGAGGAATTCATCTATCTGATGTCTATCTTATGATTTATCTTCTTGATATGCTGGAATGGAATCAAATTATATTTTAAACATCAATGCTTTTGAATAGATGAGGTTAAGTTATATGCATTTTCTATATTTGCTTAGTCAGCTTATGCAAAGGATGCATGAGTAAAAGTGCTTTGCTTGTTGAATTATGTAATTGATGTGTGTTTGGAAAAATCTAGCACCGAGAGAGCATTAAATTATTGTGTGTTGAGTTTGCCTTCATGTCTTAGTTCTTTACGTAAGGGCCATGCGTGCTTTGAGCTTATGCAAACTGTGAAACAGAAACTTCTGTTTCTTGTTGCTAGTCTGTCATAGTCTCATGATCAAGCCTAATGGGTTTTGTAATTTTAAAGGTGCCTCATAAAAGGTCATGATGTGAGGAGGAAGTTAAAAAAAAAAAAAGGATGCTGTTGAGAGCTTTTAAAATCAGTCAAATAAAACTCTCTTAGTATATTATTTGTGAGACTATACTATGGTAGGTTATGGCAAAGTGTCCGTTTGCCATTCAATTATTATTGGCTTATAATTGCTATATTACAAATTAATGCCGCGTGGAAGCACAAAAAAATTGGCACATCCACTTGATGATGAAAGTCATATATGAACTTAAATGGGACATCTACTTGATGTTGAAAGTCATACGAACTTAAATTACATTAGGGGAATTTCCTAAAATTGCGAAATTTAACATGGCAGGGACATAAATGACACTTTTCATAACTTGAAAAATGGCTATTTTTGGTGGTGAAATATCAATTATTCCCTTCTCCTTCATCAAATTTACAATGTCAAACCCAACTCCAAAGCCTAACCTAAATTAACTTCATGCACCATCATTTTCACCAAATAAATAAAATAAAGAAAAAATTGTTAATACGTAATTGCAAATAACTCCATCTCTGTCATTCGATATTCCGACCTTCACTGCAACAACAGAAAATAATTTTCACTCATAGATCATATTTACTGTTCACCATAAAAAATTTCCCCCTGAATAATTATACATTACATATTTAAAGAAATGTGGAATTAATAGTTAACTGTGTAAGGGTTGAATTTGGATGAAAATTGAAAAGATTGCAAACCAAGAAACAGAATTCAAGAGGTTCTTTTGCTTATAATTAATAGTATTTCTCATTGGCTGGATCCAATCCTGACTTTGCATGTGCTGATCACTGGAAATAATTAAGGAAAAAGTACTTTTGTCTATTAATAAAGAGATCAGTAAAAAATCTCGGTAGTCAGTAGAAGTACCTTATTTGTATTGAGTTTTTGAGGAAAAGATTAGGTCACTAAGAACACCACACTCTAGAAAGTCACTAGATAACGTGGATTTGGAGAGGGAAAAAATGATATTGAGGTAATGGCAAGGGAAATTTGCAAGATGTGATAATGGAAGCACATGATGGAAGTTCTTGAAGTTGTTACTGATGTATCTTATAATTTGGTGGACATTAATAGCAAATCAATCATGGTTTATAAGTTCTTATGATGGTTACTCACTGAATATGAAAGCTCAAGTAAACATAAAGTAACCGCCGATCTAAGCAGATGAGTCCATGCCCTTCTTAGCCAAAAGAAAATGGACAAAGGAAAAGAATTGGGCTGGTCGTCTTTTGTAGGGAAAGATGATACTGAATTCATTGTCTTTATATGCTTTGATAATGTTCTTTTGATGTCACAATTTGTTTACATAATTTTGCAGGGCAATGAAGGTCGATTTTCTGTCTATGTGCATGCGTCCAAGGATAAACCAGTACATTTTAGCCGCTACTTTATTAATCGGGAAATTCGTAGTGACGCGGTGTGTATATCTTTGCCCGACTTCATTTTATATATTTCATTTACCTTGGTTATTGAGGGTCTTAAGGAAGTTAAGCTTGTAATGTACTACAATTCTTCTGTTACTTCAATATTTTTAGTTGCTTATTTTTAGTGTGTCCATACTATAGGCTCCAGCTTAGAGTTTTTCCCCATGTATTTTCCTTTTTGTCTCTAAATGATGTTCTGAAGGTCTAAAATGTAGGCTAATCTTTTCATTGTAAGCCTCGGGGGCGGTGTCTAGAAATATTTGGCCGAGATGGAACTGCTGCTGTCAATCTATCATTCATTCGCTGATGTCTTCATATCTGTTCCCTTATTGTAAAGCTTAAGTTTAAATTTCAATTGCAACGTTGCAAATGAGCTTTATGAATAATGTTAAAGCACATAAGAATTGGTTTTTTATTATTCCGAAACTCGTCAATATTGATGAAGGTAGCTCATAGGAAAATTTTCAGGGAATAACTTTTCTTTTTTTTTTTTCCCTCTCCTTTTCGGTTTACTATTACTGTTGTTGTTCTTTTATAATAAGTGCAGCCAAATTATATTAAGAGAAGTAGCTTTAAATAAATATGTATCTATAACCAAAAAATTCACACCATGGTAAATGATTAGGAATTTACATCTATAACTTATTTAAGGAGCATGATTGCTTTAAGTAAATGGTGTTATTACTGATCTATTTGGGTCTTACTATCTAACTGTGATGGAAACTGCTGTCTTGTTATTATACCTGTAAGGCTGTAACAGATATCAGCTGAACATCGTTCTTTTTTCGATTCCTTTCGCAGGTAGAATGGGGAAAAATTTCAATGATTAATGCAGAAAAAAGGCTTTTAGCAAATGCGCTCAAAGATCCTCACAACCAGCATTTTGTACTACTTTCCGACAGGTGGGTAGACGATCATGTCATTGTTAAGCTCCTTTTCCCACATCCATCTTTATTGTGCTACTGGTCATTTATTGATTGAGCAATTTCCTGAATTGCAGCTGCATACCACTGTATGATTTCAATTATGTGTACAACTATCTTATGCATGCAAATACAAGCTTCATAGACAGGTAAGCCCTCTGTTTTTTATTATGTCATTATTATCTCCTTGTGGATAGCTTTTGTAATATAATAATGATTTTATGCAGTTATTTTTCTGACTCATCAATGAGAGCACACATGGAACCATATGGTTCATTATTTTTTTTTAAAAAAAAGAATAAATTATAATTAATCTAAGCTGAAATTTTGATTTTGACTTATTTTAAAGTTTTGTATCTGACATTTATAGAGTAGAAAATAGTAGAAAGAAAAAAGTAGTTTAATTATAATAGATCACCGATTTTGGGACATATATAAACAAATAACTTACTCCAACAAAAGAAGGATTCTAGTAAATGAAGACAAATAGGAATGCCGCATATAACACACTGCAATATTATCAAGCATTCGAGAACTGTACTTCCCGTCGTTAATCAGAATTTTGGCTATTAATTCCCTTCCATTTTGCAGCTTTGAAGATCCTGGTCCACAAGGAAATGGCAGGTATTCTGAACACATGTTACCTGAAGTTGGGAAGAAAGACTTTCGAAAGGGTGCACAGGTATGGTTTAATATTTTGGTAGCATCCACTGGGTCTGAAGTAAAAATTATAGGTTGGAGATTTGGACGTCAAAACTTGAATACGAAACTAACACCATATGTATGGCACTATATGGTGCCACGTGTATCGGGACAAGCCAGATGATTGTGGTTTCCCATGTCCAGTGTCTCGGTGCACGCAGGTGGTTATATGACACCATATGGTGCCATACCATGCGGTGTTAGATCGGGACTACACATTTATTAGACTTTTTCTTGACACAATGAGTGTCAGATTGCAAGATATAAAAGAAAATGCTTGAAAAAATCTTGTCTACTTTACCCTCTGTGTTTAACGGTTGACAGTAGATCACTATGTTTCCTTGTACTTTAATTGTAATTACATATGGTTCCCATGTGCCGAGAAGTGGGGATTGCAATTTGTGTTTAGGTAAATTTGGTTGCTAGCTAGAATAATATGAAATTCTTTATGATTTTTTAAATTTCAAATATTGCAGTGGTTTACAATGAAGCGGCAGCATGCTATTATCACCATGGCTGATAGTCTGTACTATTCAAAATTCAGGGAGTATTGCAAGGTCAATTAATTTCCATTTTTCATCTTAATTTCTTCTATCTATTGACAATTTAGAGCTTGTTCTTGTGAGCTTTATGTAAAAGAGTTATAGGGCCCGTATGATTTTGATTATTTGAGAATTGATTTTGTGAAAATTGATTTTTTGGAAGAATGTGTAGTTGAAAATAAAGGAAAAATTATGAATTTACGTGCAATTATTTTGATATGTGAATGTATGGCTGGAAATGAATTTGAACGAAAATTGATTTTGGGAAAATCAATTCCATATGGGGCCTTAGGTTTATAGGAGAATGTGTAGTGGTAATGTAAAGAAAGATTATTGGGAAATGTGATAATTTGTTTTTTGTGGAGAATATGTGGTTGGGTATTGATTTGATAAATTTTTTGCTTTTGATAAAGCTCCAAAAAAAAAAAAAGCTCTTAATGTTCGCGTAGTCTTAAAAATGGTTAATTCCATCAACTTCTGTTTACTGTTGGCTTTATTGATGGTTTTCATGCATGAAGTAGTTAAGCATATCAGTGTTTTAGGGGCCCATACTAATTATGTTTTCAAGTAAAACAATTATTTCATCACATTAAAAAAAAGTGACATATTATTTATCAGTTTATGGTTTTATTTAAGCGTGATCAACGAACCTTTCATTCGTCTCTGATGGATTATATAGTTTCTAACATGGTGGGCTTTAGGATTACCAGCTATAATCAGTATATAGTATGTAATGATTATTGCAATTGTTTTTGTGTTTTGAGTTTAGAGTTAAGGTCATATTGTTACTATGCACCCCACCCTAGGGGGTGGGGATGGGCAGAAAAAGAATAAGACTATAGGGAGCTGCAAATAACTTCCCATGCCTATAATTCCGGTCTATTTCTGTTATTTCTTTTATTCATGAAGAGGCTTTAGGATGCACAAAGTATGGCATTATGTTTGGTAGAGTGGAGTTGATATCTTTGTGCATGTGGCCTTTGGGGAATTGAAGGAGCCAACCACTTAATTGGTGCTTGACTTGCCTGAATGCATAAATAGTGAATCTCTCTTAGTTTGATAAGTTGACAATCCCCCCGCATTCTACTGCTAATTGCATTTTGAGCTTTTTTAGGGACGTTAAATTTAGGAGGGTGTATTCGTTTGAGACTTTTAAAGACTTTTAGATATTTGTAAAATTCTGAGGTATTGAATTTAGACTTTTTAAGACTCTTTAAAAGTATTGGTGTATTCAGTTGAGACTTTTTAAGAGTCTCTTAAGTCTCGAGGTATTTAAACTGATTATAACTTTTTGATATTTCTTAACTTCTAAGAATTTTGGAGACTTCTTAACTAAAATATAAAGAAAAAAATGTTTTTGAAAGTCACACCCCCACCCCCATGAGATTTATGAAGACTTCTTGATTTTTTTTTCCTTTAAAAGAATGTCTTTTCCATCTTTTCTATCAATCCTCCCCCCACTAGTGTCCTGCAAAACTTTTCCATGATTTGTCCTGTTCCCACCAAATCTTACGGTCGGGGAAATCTTACTATAGGAGAAGTGGACTATTATCTTACTTACTAGTTTATTTTGTATTCTTATTTATTATTTGTTTTTTTATAAGATTTATTAGTTTTTTTTTTTTTTCAAATTATTATGTTTTTCTATTAAATGGGGGAAGTGACGAACATGTCACCTCCGCATCACCTGCTATTTGAATTTAGTTTGTCCCATTTAGGTGGAGCCATGAGTTTCCGGATGGTTTTTTTTTTTCTCCGTCTCTTTTGTCATTTCTATAGTTCAAGTATTCATTTGTTTTATTTATTTTTTATCAACTAGATTAATAATTTTTTGTGTACCTTGAACATTTTTCTTGTTATTCATTTTCGTAGACTGAGCTATTATTATTTTTTTAATTTTTATATGTTAATAATTCAATTATTGTGGCGTTAAGAATGAAAATGATCAAACTCCTATTTATGTTGGGGCAGACGGTGATAACAGAACTATGAATTAGACGTTTTGGTTTTAGGAAAAGATTTGTATTTTTACAATGTTGTAAAAATTTATAGAAATTTTTTTGGAACCAATTTAATTTTTCATTTTTTGAAAATAATTTTTTAGATTTGAATAATTTATTGTTTTTATTTTTGATTTGGTCATTTAAAAAGTTGTTTGACATAATATTATATATATTTATAGTTTTCAGTTTTGAAAATGGCTGTCTAAAGTCTTAAAAAAGTCTTGCAAAGTTTTAAAAAAAAAAGTCTAAGAAAAGTCTACATAAGTCTTTTAATTAAATCCCAACAAATCCACAATTACAAAATCTACAAAAGTCATCCATTTGAAAAAGTCTTTAAAAGTTTATAAAAGTTTGGATTGAATACATGCCCCTTAGTCTCTGTTTCTGGATTACTTTGTCGAGCATTTTGCATCATTAGTCATCCAAAGCAATCCACTAATGCATAAAATAGACCCGTAGTTTATCTTTATATATTTTTTATTATTTTGATCATAAAATCATTAGTTTATCTTTATATATTTTTTTATTATTTTGATCATAAAATCATGTTTCACTTATCAACCTTGAGATGTAACAATTGTCAAATCCCTTTTACTTCCTGCCATAACCTTCCTAATCAGAGCACTTTTCAATTTAGTTGTGAGCGGAGAATTTGCCAGTAAAATTACTTGATGGTTTCTTGGGATTATACGCCAAAGAAAACATGTCCATATGTTCCTAAGTCAGCGGCTGTTTTAACTGCATTATTAAAAGCATCTTTGAAAAAAAAAAAAAGACTGAAAGCTTTTACCTGAAATGTGTTCTTGAAAATCTCAATATCCCCTTTTTTTTCTAATTTTTCTTTTTTGGTGATTAGTTCAGAGTTCTTTTATTTGTAACTTGATAGAACATTTGAGTTCACTCTTTCTCTTTCAGATAATCATTGGGTAACATCTCTGTTTTCATAAAACAGCCAGGATTTGATGGACGATATTGCTATTCTGATGAGCACTACTTGCCGACTTTTTTCCATGTAAGGATATCATTCTCTCTCTCTCTGTCTCTCTCTCTCTCTCTCTCTCTCACTCTCTCTCTCTCTCTCTCTCTCACACACACACACACACACAGAGACGCACTTCATTTTAGTTCTTCTATTGGATTATTTGTAAGGAAATTGGTTCTTGTCACCTTTTCAGATGCTTGATCCAGCTGGAATTGCAAATTGGTCAGTAACACATGTCGATTGGTCAGAAAGGAAATGGCATCCAAAATCATATCAATCACAGGATGTTACACATGAGCTGTTGAGAAGTATTACAGTATGACTCCTCTTTCTGAACTTTTATGTCAATATTTGCGTTACATCCTTTTTTTTTTTTGGGTTCAAGCTTCACGCTAGTTGTGCAAATGCAATCACGATGTGAGGTCTATGCCTATAAAATTAAGAACTTGTAGAAAGCATATTAGTTGCTGCTGAATATAATTTGATTTTGCTGGCTAATGATGATGAACTTGTGTTTTTGCAGTCTATTACAGATAGTGTGCATGTTACAAGTGATCAAAGGGTTAGTGTGTCTTTGAAAAACTATACTTTTGTTGAAATTTCGTGGTGCCAGTATTCTGAATAGAATTTATTTCTTTGTTCTCCAGAGTGAAATTCAGATTAGGCCTTGCTTGTGGAATGGAAGCAAGCGACCATGTTACTTGTTTGCAAGGAAATTTTTACCTGAAACTCTAGATAAATTGATGCTTCTTTTCCCCAATTATACATCTACTTGAGTTTGGGTGGTGATTTCATATTAATTCATTGGTGAATTCAAGAATTGGATTCGACCACCTCTCCATTTTTCCTGTAGCTTCTGCTGTTGTCAAGCCCCAGCAATTAAATAGGATTTAGAGCTAACCCAAGTTGGTCTCCTATTTGACTGCAATGACAAATAGCCCAGCCTTGAATGTAATGTTCAACCAGCTGGAGTGTTGCTGCCTTGGTTGCGTCCTTGAGGAAGGTGATTTCATGTATAATTTTCTTGTATTTGGGCAATTTATGTTACATTCTTATCTTGGGACAAACTCTGGGGACTTGCTACAGGATTATATCGTTGATCTTTTGTAAGAGTTGCAAATATGGACTTCGTACTAAGCTTAGATCAAATTTTCTTCTTTTTCTATACCTCTAGAATTGTTTATTAAATTCTGCTTTGTCGTCGAGGCATTCAAGAAGTTCATCTTCCTCTCTATATTCTATATTGCTGAATAAATTAATCATCACTATATGTCGCTTTGAATTGGCATCCTCAAGAGGGGTGCAATTTTTACTTGGACAAGCTTAGACTCCCATTTTTACTAACTGCGAAGGCTTCAAGCCACATATACCAAATATCAAGGATTAACAACAATTGGAGCTGGGGGAACCAGCTTGTGATTCGGTAAGCATTCCCATCCACTCTCCTTGCGGTAAGTTACTGTAAAATGCTTTGGAACCCAGTTTTCATCTCTTAGCTTTCTTTCTTTCGTATCCTCTCTCTGCCTTCCCTCAACGATATTCTTAGCTTCCCTCGCTTTCTCCCAGTTCCTCTCGAGAATGGCTTTGCTCAAATCGGCCCATATCACTGCTGATTCGGTTGGCAGAATGGCCTACCAACGTAACAGTTACAGGATCAGACAAAGTTCATAAAACTTCCGTATGACACATTAGGCTTGGGTGAAGTGTCATCAGCCAACGCTGTTGGACTATCAAAAGAACATAGTTTACAGTTTTCATGTGAATGCTTAATAGTTACCTTTGGGTCCTTGATGATAGGAGTCTTTAGTCCTGAAAGTGCTTCCTTCGCGCCGTAGATGACTCTGACTCTCTTGCTTGAAACATCCATTATTGTGACAGTTCTACAATTTAATCAAGGAAATTTGATGGAGAAGCAAGGAAAAGATCAAATTTTTTAGCCTATTTTACCAGCTGAATACAGATCTTGAAGTGCAAATTACCTGTCCCAGTGGCCATTGATCTCATAAAGAGTTTGGGGTGACGATGCCGGATAGATCTTTCCTCTAATCGACCTGTGGGCTGATCGCCATGGTAGAAATGAGTTGCCTCTGTAACATAGCTCTGCTTCAAGACCAGTTTCTTTACATAGGATTGTGACATTGCCCAACCAGTCAACACCAGGCGAGGGTAAGAATCTTATTACAAGCTTCGGCGAGTTCATTACATAAGTTTCATTCTTATCAAGGAGATGCAAATGCCGTCTCCCATGCACCTCGGTTTCAATATGCGTGCCACAGAACTTGGGGGTGGGTGAATGGCACCATGTCACTTGGATGTTTTCGTTCTCATCGGTAGCATGAAGTGCAGTCACAGGAGGATGATGAGAAACCTAACAGCAGGAAGTACAAAATCTCAGACACAAAGTACTTCATGACAAGTTGAATAGGTACCAGAAGCTTGCTTAAAAAATTGATGAAGAAATGAGATTAAGTGCCGGTTTAAAATGACTTCTGAAAAAAGTTAAAATTAGCTTTTGAGATTGCTTTTAATCCCGATTGGATAGTTTCCAAAAAGTGATTCTAGAGAATGCTAGTTTAAGGGGACATTTTCATAAAGCACTTATACGAAAAGTAGAAGCAAAAACTATTCTAGATTAGAAAGTTTGGGTTTATTACATCCTATTGCATGTTCGGTTTGCAAATACATCAGGGTGCACGATTATTAGAATTTTTGCCTACGTGAAAAGAGACTCATCTCATGCTGAATGCTAAGAGTGGCTCTGATGCATACATACATATATATACCTGTTCAAGTAGTACGTTTAGAGAGCCCCGCGAGACATGATGAGTCTCTCCTAGAACGGGATTGTACGGCGCCATGCCAAACATCAAAGGGCGCAAGGTGGATATGCTCCAAGCAATAACAGATACGAATCTCTCAATCGAGCTTTCTCCATGGTTGCACTTGCTTAACATGTCAGTGTTAATGCAGTACACTGATTCCCCATAGCATTGAAGCTGTGACTTTGGCAAGTTGAACAATGGAGGAAGCTGCACTTTCAGCCATAACAGATGAAGAATCAGAACCAAATATGTATGGATAGTTCCATGGAGATGTGTTTTTCTGACATGATCAACTAAACCATGTCTTAGAAAATCTTGTTTCTGTAGAATTATTCAATATATATATATATATATATATATTCAATTCAACGTCTCTATAACTTAAGCCTATTCGTCTTTCTTGGCGAGTCAACTACTTGCCTGAAGGCGGATGAGATCAGAACCCGGGGTGACATTACTCAAGAGACTCAGAATGCGTCGAAGAATATTGGACTTGGCATCGGATTCGTCTCCCTCCAGTGAAAGTGGTGCGGTTAGCACAGCCTTTCTTCCCAAATCGCCTTCTGTTAACTGCAAAGCACAACTCTGTTATGTTATCGAGCATCATATATATTTATACAATTATGAGAGTCCACAATAAAAATAAAAATAAAAATGAATGATCCAATTAGGAAACTAAAAACTGGGTTCTCCTCACTTTGCATAGAAAAAGAGGATTAATCATATTTATATGTATATGCACACACTAGCTAAATGCAGAAAAGACAGAGAGAGAATACCATTAAAAAGGAAAGAGCGTGTTGATGCCCCGCAGAGAATAGAAATACAAGGAGATGATAGAATTTAGGTGCAGAGAATGAGAATAATTTGTCAATCTTCAATGCTTTTTATTTGCCAAGAATAGAATCTCTGGGTGTTGTCTCTTCTTCCTTGCGTTTTTCCTTTCCTGTTTCTTTTGAGATTTTAGTATTCGCAGACAGCAAACATAGGACGGACCATTAATATAGGCGCACCATTTGCACAAACACACAACTATTAGAGTCCCACTGCTACCAATTACCATTGAGTCCCGCTTTATAGCACTGAGACAATATTTTACAAAATAGGTAAATTTACCTTCTTATTCTTAAATTATTTTCCCCAATTACACAATACACGGGGTAAGATTGTAAATTTACCCCATTTTCATAAAATATTCCCTAAATGATTACCTACAAAAAAATATTTTCTCTATTACTATACTCTTTTTTTGGAGTGAAATCCGACCATAAGATTTTGAGAATAAAATTGACAATATATTAGATTAAAAGGCGAGAAACGAATGGGACGTATAAATACATATAAGCGTTTTGGATCAGTTAAACAAAGAAATTTACAATCGGTAATTAACCTCACAAAATATTATTTTATAATTGTACCTGAAAATTTAATAGAAATTAAATTAAATTATATTTTGAGAAACTAGAGGGTTATAAATTTTAAAGTCATTTTATAGAATTTGAAGTATTTTAATATATTGATTAATATTCGTCAAGATTGACTTTAGTCATTAAATTAAATATAAACCATAATAAGTCAAATGGTTTTAGAATTTTAGAGGCACCATTACAAAATACCTTATTAGAGGGTTGTACAAGTACCAAAAACCTTATAATTTGACTCTTTAACGCCTCAAAAATTTACTCGAATGCAAGTCAACAAAAATATGAAATAAAATAAAATGAAAAATGAACATATACATAATAGTGGCAGCCACCATTTATCCACAGCACACCCCCTTACGTCGGGTGCAATGAACTAAAAAAAAAAAAAAAGAAGGAAAAATGGAAATTAATCCCACTGAGGCCCCCAAAGACAGGAGAAAATAGGAGCTGCCGTATCTCAAAGGGGCTCGCTGCCCTTTGTGCCTATTTGCATATAAATAAATTTTGAATAATGATATTTATCTAAGTTGGTGATCGGTCTCTAGTCTAATTGACATTCTTTCATTGAAGAATGAATGAGTGAATGTCTCCATATATTTATGATTATACACCCATCCTCCAAAGAGAGAATGTCAACTACACTGGAGACTAGTCTCCAGTCTAGATAAATAGCATTACTCATAAATTCTTCTACCTTTTCAAATTTAAATTTAGTCAAATTAATGACATTCACATATCTCATAGACTTATATGTACTACACAAATCTTTATTCATCTCTATTTATTTTCTCTCTTATTTCATATAAAAACGCATCTTATGTAAAGAATTTATAAAGTTTTGATGGGAGAACGTATAACTTTCTCTTCGCAAGTTGAAGTAAAGGTCCGAAAGAAGTATAAGAGAATGAGGACTCGGTAAGCGTTTTTAATTTCGATTAATTTTTAGCTTGTGCTAATTAGATATTAAGTAGATAAATAATATAGGAAATCTTTATATTTATATATTTTAGAATAAACTGATATAGTGGGATAGACACTGATCATGGTTCGTGCAATGTCTTAGAGTGTTAAAACTATTAATACTCTTAGATAGCTAGGGCTGGAGGTAAGTAACGATTCAGTTAGAATGCAAAACAATATTATTACGTGCTCTTATATGGTAACGTGATATTTAAATGTTTGTTATACCTTATAATATTTATATATGCACTTATTTGAGTATGCTGATAGAGACGAGAATACGCATGTGGCATGATGATTGACATGAGACACCACGGAGAATTGTAAATTTCACATTAAGTAAGCCACAAGGATATCTCAAGGCTTGATTTTTCACGAGCTCTTTTATATTAATTAATTTTTTTTATAAATAACCAAAAAAAAAAAAGACTATTGGGTCGGGCGCCCAATACCCGTCCCCGACCAATTAAGAATTCAGGGCAAAGACTTTCGCCTCGTACCCGTCCCAATAGTATCCGTCTCATTTGGGGCGGTCCCCGCCGGTATCGGTTATGAAATTTCCATTCTATAATAAATGAACTTTATTTATCATTTGATAAATAAGGCTATGATGATGATGATGATTATTATTATTATTATTATTATTATTATTATTATTATTATTATTATTATTGAGGCTCGGGAATGGGAAGCTATTGCTATTCGAGAGGCTATATATTGGTTGAATTCTATGAGCTTATCTATCATTGAAACAGATGCCAAGGTCTTGGTGGATGCTACTAATAGAGAACATGATAATCATACAGAGTTTGTAGAGCTAGTTCAGAATTGCAGGGCTCTTGTTAGCCAGAACACTAGTTTTCAAGTGATGTTTGTGAGATGTCAATGGAACAAAGTGGCACACGAGTTAGCTACGAATTCTCCTCCTAATCTTCGTCCTTCTATTTTGTATGATGTTCCTAGTTGGTCGTCGAACTTAGTTGCTACTGGTGTATCTGATTGCTTGACATGTGAATTTTTATCCTTAAAATATATATATATATATATATATATTTGAATACTTTAAAAATGAATTGTGTCTACTTTAAATTATTCTCTATCGAGAATATTTAGAGAAAAAGAATTTTTCAATTACCAAAAATTTGTACATATATTATTATAATAATATTTAAAATTGCTATTGTCTGGTAATATAGAAATATTAGAATATTTAAGGGTGTTACAACACTACACTATAGATGATGCCATTTAGTTTAATTAAGGAAAACACCTAGAGTGCGTTTGATTATAAATATGGAATTTAGTTGGAAAGAAAATATTTTTCTGTCAATTAAATTACAGGTAATTAAATTTCGTAGAAAAAGAATTGTAACGTGTTTGATTGGAATTGAAATTATGGAGAAAAAATATAAATTACTTAGAAAATAAAAAACCTACAATCCCCATAAGAAAATATTTTTCTTGTTTTCAAGGAAAATGTGGTCATGTGATCAAAAGATAGAAAATATTTTTCATGAAAAAATGTGAATCAAATACCATAAAAGTTAGAATTTAGGTGGAAAACTCAATTTTTCATGAAAAATCCTTGCCAATCAAATAGACTCTTACTAGAAAGTAGATTCTCACTCATACGTTATATGGAAAGATCACTTGTCAAAATCAATTTGTAAAACATGTTATAAATTTTCAGAAGAATTAATCAAACGGCACTTAAATTCTCACCGATACATTCCACGGAAAGATCACTTGCATATATTATGAATTTTTCCATTTTCAATTTAGTTCTTAAATGGTTGACTTTCAGTAAGTTAGATCGATTTTCCAGTTGATTTCTGATTTTCCCCATCGAAATGGTGGGTATGTTCGGGTTTTCATAACCATGACATATATGAATTGAGTATGCAAGTTTGGATATTTAAATTTATAATTTCAATTGATTAAACCTGATTTTTATTCATAAATTTTCTTAATAAAATCTTTAAAAATTATTATTATTATTAACAATTTTGTGCTTCCCCTCGCCTGTGCAAAAGAATACATCCACTCACATGACACAAAAAAAAAAAAAACTAAAAGAGGTTAAGTTGCAAACAAAAAAAAAAAAATGTACCTCCATCAGTAACATACTTGAGACTAGACATTCTAGACAACCGTTTAGAACCCTCGAAAAATGAATAAACATTTGGTATTTATTAGAGATAGTTATTTTATTGGTTTTAGTTCTATATATGTAATTTCAGTATAATTTCTTTAATTGTTTTAGGTTTTTTTTGAAACATTTAATTATTTTAGTTTTAAAAAATAAATAAATAAACATATCATATTTAACACCTTCGAACTTTAGATGACAACGCAGAATAATTGGACGTTGTTTGCACATGTGCACCACATGGGACACTCCTACGGGAGTGCCAAAAAATTTTGAATGGAAAATTTGGCTTCAAAATTCAGATTGTGGTAATCTTAGAGCTTGTTTGAAGGTCTTTATTTTTTGAATTTATAAAGGTAATTTATAATAAGTGAAAATGAGTTATGGATATTTAATTAAAGTTTGAAATATGTGATGATTGTGGAGTAGTTGTCAAATCAACAGTCAACTCATAATAGATGAATTTATAAAGAGAAAAAATAAAAATGATTAACGAGTGATTTTTCTATAACGTCTATTGGACACTATTTATAGAGTCTAAACAGTAATGTAACAAGTATCTATTAGACACATTAAAAAACGACGACCCATTCCCCTCAAATGTGTCTAATTGACACTTAAAACATCACAGTTTAAACTCCATAAATAATATTTAACGGACACCATAGAAGAACTGTCTTAATGGCTACCAAATATTTGTATCAATCTCTATCTATCAATTCACAACATAAATTGAGTGTCTAATCTGATGGGACCGGGTACCATCAATATTCAATGCACTATAATAGCATCTCTAATGCTCTAAAAAATAAACCCAATGTATTTGAGGAGAGAGGGAAAAGGAAAACAATCACGGGTCGTGTAATTTTATTTATTTTTATTTTTTTAATTATTTTTCTCTCATTTACATCATTTTCTCCACTTTTCTTTCCTCAAGTCCCGTGCAAATCCACAAATACGCTTTCGCCTTCACTTTCTCCTTTTCCACTACTATTTTTATTATTATTTTTGAATTTATCTCAATCTCTCTCTTCTTTTTCATTTCTCCAGTTTTTTTTTCTTACACCTTATTCTATTCTTATTTATTTAAAATAATCATCTTCTCTCTATTTTTCTCCTCCCCGTCACTTTCACAATTCACTCTCTTATTAAAAGATGTTCTAACAGGTTTACAAGAAAAACCAATAGTCAACAATTTCGTCACACGTTAATCAGACGTGTCAATTATTAGAGTTGATACTATTAAAAAGCTTGTCCGATTAATAAGTAAAACTACTTTTTATCATTCCTACTTCGTTCTTATTAAAAGAAGGAATTGACTATTAGAGTTGATAAATAAATATCCATAATAATAATAATAATAATTGCTGTTGTAAATTATTTAATTATACTGTAAATGACAAATATACCCCAAAATCTTAGATTAATATACCTTAAAATCTTAGATTTGTACCTATAAATAAGAGTATTTGGTTCTCACAATGATACACACAAACGAAAAGCTCCAAAATTTCCAAAGCACTGTGTTTTCTCTTAATTGTTTTACCATTCTTTTTCATCAACCGACTTCTTCCGTTTCGTGGTTTGTATAGTGTTTGCATAAAATTATAATCCTATTTGATTGCACTTGCTACAGAACTCTCTGATTGGAATTGAGAATCAAGTAAACTAATATTTGATTTCCCTTTCATAAATCATTCATTCATCATTAGTTTAGCTGGTTCAAATACACAAGTCAGGTTTGATTGGATTTGTTCATTCATTCAAATTATTTTGATCTAATTTTCCTTTGCGTAAATCACACGGTAACAAAATATTAATTTGATTATCTATGTCTTTACGTATGAACATACATAAGTGAATAGCCAATAATCAATTTTAGTGAATTTTTGGTTTCCAATTATATATGTCATGTTGACAATTATATTTTGATTTCTGAAAGGGAGGGATCATGAATTTTTTCTTGATTGATTCCCTTTGTGATAATATGACGGCCAATTATATAATGAATGTAAATCTAGTAGTCACATTTTGTATTACTTCCATCTTTCTTTTCTTGTATAATAGGGAGATCTTGAAGGTTATCTTTTGATTGATCTTCTTCTTGATTTGATTTTGGATGCCAATTACATAATACATATGAACATGACAATTATTATCTATTGATAAGCACTACCAACCTTATTTAAATACATAAGAATCATGTATATTTTGCCTATTACATTAATAACTGTTTTTACATTTATCTATATGTAATTAATTGATTAAATTATTAGAAGTTTTGTATAATAATATGTTTATTTAAATTGATTATTACTATGTTGTTACAATTCTTATATATCATATAATTATGTATGTATTGTTACATATCTTTATTTTGGCTCTTGAAGAAGTACAATTATATTAATATGGTAACATAATATTATTATTTCCTATTGAAGAGAGAATTTTACAGATTCCAATATTTAAAGGAATATTAAGAAATTGCTTCTGGAAGAAACAACTACGAGTAATAACTTTTCTATACTCTTGAAATAGCATATATTTCATTCAAATATCGAATGACTGGATAAAATCTATATTGCAATTGATCAGTTATTGTTATATTTTATTTGGTCACTTTATTGCATTATTATATAGGATTTAGATAGTTTCTATGAATACATTATTATTAACTATTTCAATATTAAAGTGCCTTTTATATTTAATTTTTATTGATAATTAATTTTTCTTATTTAGGAATAGAGTAGTATAATATGACTTATCAAAATGTTCGGTTAGCTGAAAGTGCCACTACTCCTTCTTCATTCATTGAAGACTCTATAACAGCCTATATATTCTTGCCAAATAATACAAGAATATGTACTGATGACACACTTTATTCTAGCAAATTCAGAAAATATTTGCTTAGTTTTAAAGATATCTACTGTAATGAATATCATATTAAAACAATGCAAAAAGACAATGTTGAAAGTCTTTGCATAATTTCTTTTGTCCTCGACCAGAAGCAAATAAAAGAAAAAGCTTCAAGCACTCCTTTGATAATGTATTTTATAAGTATAAAGTCAATGGAATCGAATTATATAAAGCAAAAGAAAATTTTTTACCCAATGACTATCAATGCAACGTTTGCTATCAAGGGGAATTTGAAGTTAGACATTTCCCTACAAAAATTAATGTTGAACTTTCAAACTTTTTGGAGAGAATTTATGTTAATATATGTGAGGCTATATGTACGCCCACTTTACGATCAAACAACTGAATCAATAATCTTGAAGATTATTGTGATGATATTATTTGTCATGGTTCTTTAAGGATTGCAACTGTATCTTATATTCATCGTGTTTTATCGGAAAAAAAGATGATTAAATAATTGTTACGTAGAAGATTATTGCTATATAAATAGAAATATTCTTGAAGAATCTCTAATTAAATCCCATATTCCAGAAGAATATAATGAGCTTTAGAAGAGTGTAATATATATGATTGATTATTGTTTTCATAAAAAAAATACGATACACAAATATTCCTGAAGAATAGCTCTATATTATTCTTATAGAAGCAATTTATTTTCTTTTATTTATTAATTATGTGCATCAATTTCTTTATTATTTATTGCTTATTTTTATTTAATTATCCCCCTAGATCTAATAATTCACAATTGGTTGAAATATTAGAGTATGAGTATTATATGCTCATGAAGAATAATTTATATCAGATCTATTTAATTTGACAAATCAATATTCTTGAAGAATATTGAATCAAGAAGAATATTGAATCATTACTCTTGAAGTAGTAATAGTCTAAATTAATTCCAAAAGCATTATTTATTATGCTCCTGAAGTAGCACATCTCTTAATAAATTTGAGATTTTCATATGTATAAGGTTGATAACTGCAATAATGCTTATCCCTGAAGGTGATTATAAAATTCATGCAATTCAATATTCTTGAAGAATATTGGACTAATGTTGGATTATTACTCCTAGAGTAGCAATTGTTCAAATAAACTGATATTTGTCCTGAATAGTAGATTTGTATAAATCTAAATCTAGTAAAAAAATTTATTATTGTTATTAGAGAATTATAGCTCCACTACTATTACAAATGAAAATTTCATGATCGAGAGGAACAAGACATTATGGATTTTAATATTCTAGAAGAACTTAAAGTTTTGCTCTTGAAGAAACAATCTAATTAAGATACTTTTATATCTTGAAGATTTCAGTACAAATTTGATTTAAGATTTTGACGTGATCTTGAATATTTCATATTAGAAATTTTATTGTACTCTTGAAGTAGTACGAATGTCGAAAAAGATCACAATTGATCTTACTTATATCATCATATGAAATAAATCTTGAATATAATATTATAACAATTAGAATATTGTGTTAAACTTTAAGTTCAATTATTCATCAATTAAAATTCTAGAAGAGCTTATTAAGGTTAATTACCTTTTATTAAAATGTATTAAAATATTAGTACAAGATGACTTGTTTACATTGAACATAAAGTTCAATATTTTATTTGGCATGACCGGTTAGACCATCCGGATTTATTAATGATGAAAAATATTGAGATGTATGTGAAGAACAATAAGATTATGTCACTTGATTAAAGAATTTTCATGTGCTGCATATTCTCAGACAATTGATTATTAATTATCACTAGCTAAATTTGGAACTGTGCTCTAAAGATTTCTGGAAAATACATAAGATGAACTTTGTGGGCACACTCACTGTCCATATAGACGTTCTAGATATTTATAATTTAGACCGACTAGAAGTCACATGTGTCATATTACTCATAACCCGAGGTTTATGAGATTATTTGCTTAATTGATTGATAATGAGCAAAGTTCTAGATATATGAAACAAAGACATTTGTGTTTTGCTGGTGGACTTTATCCCAAAACTATTAATGATTTATATTTTGGTTGAGATATTTGATTGCCTATAGTACAGCAAGACTATTGGATATGCCCTATGTTATTTGCTACTCCATTAATTGAGAATAATATTTTCTATTTAAGTGAAAAACTGATATTTTCACTTGCAGCATTATTATAAATTGGCAAACATAAAATTTATAATACGATACCCCCTTTATAGTTGGCTTATAGTCAGAAGTCTCAATTTACTAAAGTTTATAAATGCGATTTATGTACAATCGTACTACCACAGAATTGAGATAGATATTTTTGAATGCTAAAAATACATGTACAGGTTTAAAAACCTCTGCATAATATTTATTTTTCATCCCTAAAGGATGATATGTTACGATATAATTTGTCGATTGTTACTTCATTCGCTAAGTCTTCTCAGTATGAACAGGGAAAATTGATAGTTTGTAGCAAATATATGAAATGAGTGTCTATAATCCTCGCATAATATAACACAAACATGAAGTATGCAAGGTAGCTTGCATTTCATATTAGTAATTGTATAGTTAACAATAGTATACACCAAATTAAAGGCTTTGACTTAGATTGATATAAAATCCTATAAGATGATTTGAATATTAATTATATGCCTGAAGTATGATGTGTTTGATTCCAAAATAAATATTCGTAAATAGAATATGGAGCAAATATTTTATATGATGGTCATATTAAGGCATAATATTTTAGAAAAGTATATAGACATGACTAATCAGAAAACCCCTGAAGTGCTTCAAGTACCTGAAAGTAGTAAAATAAAAGAGATATCAAAGTGTTATGTCTACACTGAGAATCAGATGGAATCGATAAGAACTAGTTATCGACAATAAATAAATATTAATGAGCTTAATAATTGCGAGGAAGATGAATTACTTTTTCATCAAACAATTTAATGACATAGAATATTAGTCAAAACAAAAAAGTGCAATCCAGTAGATTGCTATATGTTAAGACTAGCAGTCTAGTCATTTGAAAATATATATATCATATTAATAAAATATCAATATGTACTTATGTGGAAATATCATGAAATATGTGGTGGTACAATTAAAATATGATGTTGTGTTCAATTAGATATATATATGAAAATATATAAATGTAGTATAATCCCTGAAGGATTTGATATGTATGAAACATATAAAGAATTGAAAGTTTTTGTATAGATTGCCAATATAAGATAAGAAAGATACGCGTTGTATTTTTTCCTTAACTGAGGTTTTATCATACTGAGTTTTCCTCGTAAGGTTTTTAATGAGACAATTTTAACATCGCATCAAAGAATAATGTATTTTTTCCACTTGAATTTTTTCCCACAGGGTTTTTTTCTCCATTAGGTCTTGAAGAGTATTGAAAATTTGGCGAAATGATTCAATACAAGAGAACTATTATTAATAAATATAGGGGGTAACTGTACTCTTTTTTCTTTGACTAGTCTTACTAGGTTTTTCTGGTAAGATTTTAATGAAGCAGCATCTTGGACGCTCCAAATTTATTCAAAATCAATTGCACTCCTTTTTTCCCCTTAGTTTGGTAGTTTTTCTTCAAACAAGGTTTTTAATGAGGCAAATGTTATATAGATTAGTCATTTAAGAGAAGTGTTATAAATTATTTAATTATATTGTGAATGACTAATGTACTCCCAAAATCATAAACTTGTACCTATAAGTAGGGGGTCTTTGGTTCTCATAATGATACACACAATTCTTCAGTTTACTCCATTTTTTCTCTCCATTTTGCTGCATTATTTTCTTCTAATTCATAACAACAACAATAATAATAATTTTTTTTTGAAAGGATAATAATAATAATAATCCAATTTTAATGAAAAATTCAACTATTAACTAGTTGCCGAAAGAGTGGCTTGACCAAGTAAAAAAGTGGCTAAATACTCACGTTTCATGCGAGAGGTCTCGAGTTTGAATTACACCTACTCCTCCTCTAATTTTCCTCCCCTCCTCGATATCCCCTTGTGGCCGAAACATTAAAAAAAATGGTAAATTACACGAAAAATCCTAATCCTTCATGTCCTTTTACACTTTCATCTTCAAACTTTCAATCTAAACTAGTAGGGCCTCAACCTTTTGGAACTAGATGTCGCTCATCTAAAATTATACGTTTCGTTAGTTTAAAAGATGTGCTTTAAAAAGTTCACAAAAGTCTCGCTTAGGGAATGTTTATACTCGAAGTTTGAACTCGATGTTTCGCCATGCGTTGCGCTTTATCATGCATTCATTGTACTTTGTCACGCATTAATACACTTAAGCGTGCTTAAATTCAAGACTTGATATCAACGTTTTTCTACGCATTGTACTTTTTAGAATATTTTTTAAAATAAATGTTGACTAACTGTAATGTGTAATTTTTATTTCCCAAAAATTGAGACCCTGGTCATCTATATTGAAAAGTTGGAAATGAGAGCGCAAATAGACGAGACAAGTATCTCCAATGCTCTTAGTTTGTCCCGAAACCAATCTATGAGGCACCTCCAAGAAATGATAAAAATACTTCAAAAAGTCTCAAAAGTAGCATTCGAAACCAGACCGCCTACTACTAGTAGACCCTTTGTAAATGCTATCTTATTTGGCAATTTGGATGGATTATAATTTAGATTATAATCTGTCATATGATATCATTTCATTAGTTTCACTTTTTTTAAAAAGTCAAAAAATAAAAGTCAAGCCGTAATTATTTATTTTTTACAAAAAACAACTAATAAAATCATGCCACGTAATAGATTATAATCGAGATTATAATCTAACTTCCAACCAAACACTTTATGATGTCACTTATATCATCCCACTCCATGGACTTTATTCATCTGTCTTCCTTCAGTTTCTCTCTCATGCAGGTTGCCATTGTTCCCACCTCCACCTGCCACATTGGAGATGCTCTTAGAAACTAGGGACATTTCATGTAATTTACCCAAAAAAATAGTCAAAACATAATTTAATTTTCATGGAATTAAAAACTCAAAAATCTGGGTGTATGTATTGATGCCACATGTCATCCCACATGGGTGCATGTGATATGTATATATGCACCCTTGTGAGCAGGGACGAAGCCAGGAATTGGTCGAGGAGTGAGCTAATTTCAGGAAGAAGAATATGGGTTGAAAGGGGGGGGGGAGCACCTTTGAAAAATTATTTTAATCTAAATTGTTGATAGTACTTATAACTATCTAAATTAAGAGCACTAATTGTTGGTATCCAATTCAGTGGGATTAATTTTGATGAGAATGATATAGTGGACAAATTAATTGGATTGTGGTACAACTTTTGAATTTAAAATTGACATACACAAGTTCATTTATGGAATCAAGAAATGACTTGAACGTAATTAAAACAAAATGTAATATGCACTTAACAATAGATTATATTGGCTTCAATTTCTTTTCTAATTATGATGAAAGAATCAATGAGTAAACGAATACAACATAATTTTAACCAAAAAACTTCCCATAAATTTCTCCATTTTTAGCCCTCCCACTCTCCGCATTGGATTTAAGGGGGGAAAATTGGGTAACTCGGTTTGGCTTGGCTGAAATTATTTAAAAAAAAAAAAGAAAAGAAAAGAAAAGAAGAGAAAAGTGGAATTTAGATTTTGGGAACACAAGCATGGGCCTTGGGCTACCACTTGGCTCCGTCAATGCGTGTGAGACGGGAAGTGTCAGAACGACACCGTGAATGACAGAAAAGAAATGATTAAAACTCGCTGACTTTTTTATCTTAGTACAGGGTAGTAATTGACTAATTGTGTAAAATATTTAAGTGAAATTGACGGGGGCAAGTTTGTAGGAAGCCGTCTAATTCAACCTGGCAATTTAATACGGGATGATTTGTCTATTTAGGATTGAAGTTTGAGAAATAATTGCAGCAGTACATGTTTAATAAGCCCTTTACATCACTAGAAACTTACCTTTCGAGCCATGTCTTCCTCTCGTTTATTAGTTCAAATTTTATGGTGTCCATTATGCCATTTAATGGACAATGTGATAACCCTTCATTCGGTGTACTTGGCTCATTTCTACCAATGTGTTCAAGGCGAGTTGCCACGTTAGACATTGCATTCCATAGAAGGGCTAGTTTATTAGATCATCTCTCATATTTGGAAATGTCATGTTTGTTTAATTCTCATTATTTTAACACATTATAATTCTATTTACTATTAATTTGACAGTTATTCAATTTTAATAACACATTTTAAACTTCTATTTTCTACAACTCATTTCACCACATTATAATTTTCTCATTATAATTCAACGCCCATAATGAGGATCAAACAAGCAAGAAAGTGGGTTTTTTTTGGGGGGGGTGGGGTGGGGTGGTTTATGGTTGCTTCCCCATAATTTTCTTCCTTTTTATTCTTTTCACACTCCTTCCAAAATCACACATCATTCATCAATTTTGATTTTGATGTAGAGACATTCAGTGTATATGACTCTTTCCACTACTAATTTGTATGTGGGCTTGTAGGTGTCACGTTATAGACACCAAGTGTCTCTATAAAGGGAGATGTATGGTATCTCCATACCAAAATTGTATCCCTCACTATTTTTATCATTTTGTAGCATTCTAGCACCCTCCATCTAGGGAACAAAATTCATATGATTACCACCCTCTACCATATTAGCAAAATAAAAAATTGATGTGTGGATTCATAGGATCCATTTTATTATTGATTTGGGGCTCTTGAATATACATGTAAATTCTTGATTGGCCAAAATTAATGTATCTTCGGAAGTATGAGAATTTTTTAACAAACCAGGTGAATGCATACATTATATTATTATAGCTTTAAAATGATTTCGCCGCCTCTTATTCTCCATTTTTCTTGCTCTTTTTCTTTCCCTAGAATTAAAATAAATTTCCTCTACCTTTCAACAAAAAATAATAATAAATACTTTTCCTCTATTCTTTGAAAAAAAAAATCCTCTATTTATATCTCTTCTCCATATTTATAGCAAAATCCATGGAATGACAATGGAATGAGTTCAATTTGTAAATGACATGTTGTGTCTTAACTGGGGAGATAAGTGGGATAACAGATCCGAGCTGAGCTAGAAGTATGTTTGCTCTAACACAAAAAATTTAATATATATTAATATATCTATCGATTTAGTCTTCATTCTATATATAATCAAGCTTTTCATCATTCAACACTAACGCTTTATCTTTCCAAAATTTTCTATTAATTATTGACTCCTACTGTTAGATAGAGGAAAGGAACTTGTAAGATAGCAGTACATAAGCATCCTACTGGGCAATTACTTTGTTAGCACTTACTCTATTTTTCTTCAAATAGAATATACACCAAACGCGTTTTAGTACCAATAGATGACCTCCATGGCGCCATCTCTTCTTGTGGATACGGGCTTTGCGAGCCTGACAACTAAAAACCATAGATAAACGGGATAGTTCTATTTTTGATTGGTCTATTTAAGAGGTAGGGCCAGTAGATAGTGTCTTATAATATAAGATATAATAATATGCTAGTGTTAGAAAATTTTAAATATCGTGTACTTAATTCCACAATAACAATTAATTGAACGCATGACTAACGAAAAACTTCTGACTTCACAACCGTTGTAATTTAAGATGAATGAATATATTATATTTCTACATAGAAAGTCCAGACAAACTTTAATACAGATATATTAGGGTAATTGGCGCAAAAGGTCCCTACCTTTCAAGCCTTTTGTGCAAATCGTCCATACCTTTCATTTTTTGGCAATTTCATCTTCACCTTTACATTTTTTCATAGAAATCATCCTTGCCGTTAAATTCCTCCGTTTGTTAACTCTATTTTGAATATTATATATATAATTATATTATATAAAGCTAAATTAATGCACTAATTATTATTTTTTGTATTTTTAAAAAATTAATGCACTCAAATCTTAATACGTCAATAAAATATTAGATTAGATTAAATATTAGATAAGATTAAAGAAGAGAAATGAATTTTATTTTATTTGTTTTACAGGGTTCAAAACTGAGTATTAAACGGATGCATAGTTAAAAAAGTATAATAAGCAAAATAATTAACAACGATACCGCCTAAATAAAACAAAATATAATTTGATTCTCTGATAATCTTCTTGAATATCATATATATATATATGTATATTCTCCTCACTTCTTCCGATAGTTCGGACTGTTGAAGAGAATATACATATATATATGATATTCAAGAAGATTATTAGAAAATCAAATTATATTTTATTTTATTTAGATGACATCGTTGTTAATTATTTTGCTTATTATACTTTTTTAACCATGCATCTGTTTAGTACTCAGTTTTGAACCCTGTAAAACAAATAAAATAAAACACACTTCTCCTCTTTAATCTTATTTAATATTTTATTGACGTATTAAGATTTGAGTGTATTAATTTTTTGAAAATACAAAAAATAATAATTAATGTATTAATTTAGACTTTATATAATATAATTATATATATAATATTCAAAATAGAGTTAACAACCAAAGGGATTTAACGGCAGGGATGATTTCTACCAAAAAATGCAAAGGTGAGGATGAAATTGGCAAAAAATGAAAGATAGGGATGATTTGCACAAAAAGCTTGAAAGGTAGGGACTTTTTGAGCCAATTACCCTATGTAGTACATATAATTTCACTGATTTAGCAGTGATATAAAGTACTTAGAAAAAAAAATAATAAGATCCTAATAAATGTATTGTGTCAAAATTTCACGTCAAACTTTTATGTACTATGTGTTAGCTTTATTATAAGAAAAACACTACTACTCAATCATTCTTATACATTAAATCAACCTGAAATATCATTTATAACTAGTTTTAAAGCATTTTATAGCAGTGTCATAACCGCACCTCTCTAAAGTGTTAGAAATTTTCATATTATTTACTAGAGTTGGCTCAACCAAAGCGGTTTATCTTAGTGGTGAAGATAACTCCTTGTCCATGGTATTATATTCGAGTTCAAGTTTATAATCCTTCCTACAAAGCTAAGTTCATAATTAAAAAAGAAAAAAAACACACACTTGAAGTTTACATTTTCCACTTTTTCTGTTAATAAGGATTCCACTCTACACTCATTTGCACCATAAAAAATATGTTACCAGTGTAGAGTATGTCCAAAACTAAAGTTAAAAAACATTAATGACGTGTTTATGTTATCAACAAATTTAGTACGTACTACATTGAGTTATCAACTGATTAATCTTTGTTGATCTCTCGTTATTTTTGTTATTTAACTGTTTATTATTCATGAAGAGGCTCTGCGGTGCACAAAGTATGGCACTGTGCCATTGAGGAGTTGATCTTAATTGGGTAAATTTCACAAAAGTCCCCAACCATTTCTTTTATATTCTTTTTTTCCCCAACCCCTAGAGTTTCCAGTCTTTTGAAAACTAGCACGAAAGATCTCTCTTAATATTTTCCATCCAATTTCAACGTCAAGTCCATAGAAAAGGACATTTTTACCCTTAACTTTATATAAAGAAAATAAAATAGAAAAAAAAAGTTTAAAAAAGAAAAAAAAAAAAGAAGCAAAAAACTACTTAGATAATAAGAAAGAAAAAGAAATTTTTATGTCCTTCACCCACCCCACCCATTATCACTACTATTACTTTCATTACTTTAATTTTCCATTTTTAATGTACACTTGAAACAATGTTAAAAAAGATGTACAGACAGAAAAATCACTTGTACAGAAAAATACACATCAATACAAGATGCACACATATCAATACAAGATGCACAGACACGAGAATCAGAAAATGAACAATGGACTGACTTTTATATAAATTGTCAGAGTTTCTTTCGTAGAGTTGCAACTCTTCGAATCACAAAATACAAACATTAACTACCATAGCAAGTTACAAACGAAAAAGGAACCAAGTCAAAGTTGTGCAAAAACCACGTATTGCAGAATACATTATTACGCCTTAGATGTATTCCTTAGATTTAGAACCTCAAGGTGCCAACTTTCCTTCTTACAGCGTTAGTACCATAGAATACATTATGTGATAGGAACTATGAATTATAGCAAAAATGCCCTGCCATGACGCTAAATGAAAATTAGTTCGACCAAAGTTGATAGCTCAGGTGATAAAGAGCACCCCTTACCAGGACCTCGAGTTCGAGGCCATACTCTCCCCAGAAGTTGCCCCAACTGTATCCCCCAAAAAAAAAGTGGGATTTTGCTATTGGAATCATACGGCCCATACTGTTTAAAGTTTGAGCAAGCAGCTTTGCCCCAACCCAATTAATATTAGTAGTTGTATATTGTTATATTGCATCTTGGTCCTTGTACATTCTTGTATCTTTTATTCTAGTCCCTAATTCTGTTAGATGCTAGTTATATGCACAGTTAGTTAGTTTGTTGTTTCTGCTCTGTAGATATAAGAACAAGAGTCCA
>CAVNYN010282142.1:0-36341 GCA_963692815.1 Nyctanthes arbor-tristis
TGATATGTAATTCCCTTTTATGAGCCTGATCAACTTGTAATTGTGTTAGTGAATTCGTGAGGAAACCGAAAGGTAAGTCACCAATTTAGCACTTCAATAGGAAACATAAATTGCATAGAAGATAAAGATATACTTTTATGATTTGTGTGACCACAAAAATGGTTTCTTGTTAAGTAATGCACTCGACTAGGTTGAAATTCACATAGAGATATAGTGGGTTTACTTGGTTGAGTAGATTTGAATTTGCTCGAGAGAGGTTTTCAATTAAACTTGTGAAACTGGTTGTGAGCACATGATGGTGAATTGTCATGAGTGGGATTGCATAATTGGAACGCCTATTTATTGTGGATTCGTGATTCTCAACGCTTCCATTTATATATTTTCTAGTCCATTACTTTGAGTTCCTTCCTAGATTAAAATAGATAGAGCATTTAATTATTAGTTTAATCAACCCATTTATTCTTTTACAAACTTTAAATTTCTTTATTCAACTGGTGTGAAATTGACTCAAGTGAAATAGGTGACAACTTTCTGAAATAGGTGACAACTTTCCCTGTGGGATCGACATTCGGGACTCGTCTAGTCCTATACTACTTGAACGATATCGTGCACTTGCGATTTCGCCTGTCAATATATGTATTGGATTTGGGCTGATGGGGGGACACGGGCTACTGCCCAGTTTAGCCCCCCACTACATCCCCCTATGTGTTTGACAATATTACATCTGGGTTAGTGATGTTAAACCTTGTTCTTCACATAGAAAATGTATCTGAAGTGTGATTTTTGAATTTGAATTCTTTTGATTCACATGAGAAGGGATTACTAATTTATAATTACACTTAATGCCATGTAAAATTTATAAAATTTTATGGATCTGTACTGTCATATGATCCCATTATTACTTTACAATGCATCTCTAAGGGTGGTTTATGAGTCACATAGCACTCTTTTGGGATCTGGGTAAAGTAATCTCCTGCATTTACCTTTGGGTTCATTGAAATTTCACCTTAACATAATAATACAATACACATTAAGACCTCGTAGCTTTATTATGTAACTATAAGATTGCTGTAAATTTTAATTAGTCACAAAATATGACAACGAGACCTTGGGGTCTCCGTTAGACGCTTTATCTTCTTTTCCAACTCTTGTATTTTTCTCTTGGATTCTGCTTGTGCTTTAGCCAGTCTTTCATTCGTCCTTCCATCCATCTCCTTTATCTTCGATTCAACCTGCACGTAACAATATTTTCATAGTTCGAACAGCTGCATTTGAAGAATCCATTTTGTGGGATCAAAACTTTACAAATCAGAAAACAATCAGATGATATATATGCACGAATGGATCAAGATGGTAATTGTAGACGAAAAAAACTCATATATATAATGTTACAAAAACAACAAGATGCCTAGAAGCACTAATTCATTTCTTTTTCTAGGGACCAAATAAAAGTAAGGTACTACTTCATTTCTTTTCCTCGTTCACTTGATAATAAGGTAACTTAAACCCCCATTTTTGTCATAGTTTTTGTCGACCTATATGTTCAAATAGCACGACTCACTCTTTAGAATTATTTTATTTGAACACTAACAAAAAAGGGTACAAATTACGTTATTACCTTTAAAATGACTTTAGATTCCCCTTGAATTGTGTAGGGTTAATAAGGTAACTTAAACTTTCTTTTGTCATAGTTTTTGTCTAGCTAGCTATATGTTCAAATAGGATGACTCACTCTTTAGACTTATTCTATTTGAACACACGTGAACAAAAAGCATATGTAACAAAAAAAGGTACAAATTACCTTATTATTCTTAAAATGACTTTAGATTCCACTGGAATTGTGCAGGGTTAAAGCATTTTGTCATAGTTCTTGTCTACTTATGTGTTCAAATAGCATGACTCACTTTGTAGAATTATTTTATTTGAGCACATGTGAACAAAAACTATAACAAAAACGAGTTAAATTACCTTATTATTACCCTAATTTTAGGTCCCCTTTGAATTGTGTAGGATTAATAAGGTAACTTAAACCCCTTTTTGTCATAGCTAGTATTTGTCTACTTATATATTCAAATAGCATGACTCATTCTTTAGAATTATTCTATTTGAGCACATGTGAACAAAAACTATAACAAAAAGGAGTTCAAATTACCTTATTAACCTTAAAATGACTTTAGATTCCCCTGAATTGTGCAAGATTAATAATGTAATTTAAACCCTCTTTTGTTATAGTTTTTGTCTACCTTTATATTCAAATAGCGTGACTCTTTTTTTACCACTCTAGATACTGCACTAGTCACGTTGCACCATCAAAGCCAACTTTTTTAATAAAATACTCATTGCTTATATATGTCGTACGTAAGAGATGCATGTTACGGGCTACTAATGTATTTTCTGTCATCTTCGAGACTACCTTGAGAGGACTATGATCCAAATAATCACCCAACAGTTTATACTATTAGTTAATTAAGTTTGTTAAACATTTATATTTAATTGAAAACAATTTGATATTTATGTTTAATGGATAAGGCAATTGGTCTGGACCTAATAACAATAATAATTTCTATTGTATATAGTTTTTTTTAATTGTAATTAGTTATTTAGCGTTGCTTAATTTCAATGGACATGTTTGCAATTTGTCATTCTACCTCAATTCAAGTAAAATAAATTGGTGTAGATTTTTCACTTCAATAACATACTCGGTAAAGAAATCTAACATTGTAATGATATGTATGTAGGAAAAACTTTTGGGGGCACCCCCATTCGAACCCCCTCTTTAGTTTTTGGCCACCTAGTAAATTACTTCGAGGCTCCATGCTGATTCTTGTGATGGCTATTCTACTTTATATCATGGTATAACCAATTGAAATTTCCTTAAGAATATTCATGACTGTATAATTACTACATTAATTTTTCACCTTAATATAATAATACAATACACATTAAAATCTCATAGCTTTATTATGTAACTATAAGATTACTGTAAATTGTAATTAATCACAGAATAGGACAAGGAGGCCTTGGGATCAGCGGTGGAAACCTTGGGGTCCCCATTAGACGCTCTATCTTCTCATGCAACTCCCGTATTTTTCTCTCGGATTCAGCTTGGGCTTCAGCCAATCTTCTGTTGAATTCAGCTTGTGCTTCAGCCAATCTTCTGTTGGATTCAGCTTGTGCTTCAACCAGTCTTATCTTGGATTCAGCTTGTGCTTCAGCCAGTCTTATCTTGGATTCAGCTAGTGCTTCAGTCAGCCTTATCTTGGATTCAGCTTGTGCTTCAGCTTCAACCAATCTTCTCTCGGATTCAGCTTGTGCTTCAGCCATTCTTTTCTCGGATTCAGTTTGTGCTTCAGCTAGTTTTCTCTTGGATTCAGCTTCTGCTTCAGCCATTCTTCCAGCAATCTCCTTTTCAACCTGCACGTAAAAATATTTTCAACCAAAAAATGAACGCCCCCAAAAGAAAAAAAAAAAATATATATATATATATATATAATGAAGTCACGCCAAATATTCATCCAGCATCAGCATTTAAAAATAACTCACCTTTGTGGGAAGAAAAAAAAAAGGAAAGATGGGGAAAAACCTCACCTTGAATTGAACAAATAACTCATTCGTGTATGGCTTTCCATCATTTTCGTCTACAACCTTATTCACAAGGGAAAGAAGTTTTCTCAACTGTTCATTTTTCTCATATTTATCTTTCGTCTTGTTATTAAAGAGGACGCACCGGTTTCCACACATTTGGATAACCTCCTACACCAAGATTGATCGATAATTAACATATTATAAATTTCCACATATATATATATAATAACCTTAGAAAAAAGATAAAAAAAAAAACTATTAATAATTAATTAACAAGAGTTGGAGCATTATTTATGAGTTGGATAAAAACAACGCAAATCGACCATATACCTTGAGAGGACCAGTGGAATTGCGATTTAAGTAATCATCTAATGTCTCATCAGATTCTTCGAGCTCATCTCCATTAGTGAAAACTATTATAGCATAGTCAACAACTTTGTCGCCAAATAATTCCTTGAGGCTATCAAACGTCTTTCTTTCTTCGAATGAAAACCGATTTTTAACAGACAAAACTATAAGAAAAGCATGGATGCCATCCTCTGCCATTCGGATGCATTTAACAATTTCTTTGGTGATAAAATCAGGTTTGACGGAAGTATCAAATAAACCTGCATGTGTTTTTCAACTTAACATTGTAATATACGTAAACCCAAAGAAAAAGGGGTAATAGTTTTCAAAATCATTTGCCTCTGTTGAAAAAGTGTAAATAAGTTCGTCGTCGTCTAGGCACAAGAGATGGATTTATAAGCTATAGATACCTGGAGTGTCGATGACATTCAAACTCAAGCCGTCTTCCAATTTGGCCGTCTCCATCTGGCTAGCACGAGTAACGCCTTCAAAGCTACAAAACGACTTGAATGCCTTCCTCTGAAGGATGCTATTGCCGGTTGCACTTTTTCCGTTGCCCGTCTTTCCGACCAGAACCAAAGTTCGAACTGCATCTAAATAATCCATTTTGTGGAATCAAAATTATTGCAAATCAGAAAACGACCAGACGATATATATACACAAATGGATAAAGGTGGCAATTGTAGATGAAAAAACTCATATATATATATATATATATATAATATTGCAAAACCAAAAAGATGCCTTAAAGCACTAATTCATTTCTTTTTCTAGCGACCAAATAAAAGCAAGGTACTAATTCATTTCTTTTCCTTGTTCACTTGATATCATATATTACCTTTCTTTTTTACCACTCCAGGCATTGAATGAGTGATGCCCTTATTTGCACGATTCTCTCCCAAAATTTGTCCTTGATTGTGAAATCATCGGAGCCAACTTTTTTCTTAAGATACTCGATGCTTAATACTTATGTCGTAAGGCATGCATTTTACAGGTCATCACATTTATTTGATCCATTTTTACATTCATTTACAATTATAGCCATATATAATTTTGAAAATATAAAATATTATATTTTTCAATACTATTATTTATACATACCAATGATTAAATAAAGGTATTTTAGAAAGTAAATTTGTATATAATCGTCTTTTCTAATACTATTCTTAATAATCTTTGTGAAAAAGTTAAATTTTATGGACACACTTGAGATGAGATTTTTTCCCCACTAGTAGGTAGAGTGACACTCTAGTGGGCATGATCTAGAGTCTTATCCAAGCACTTGGAATATTATAAGCGTGGAAAAATTTCTAGTACTTTAAGAGTACTCAAATTTGGTACTTTTGACTAATGAAAAATTTACATGTGTGTTTGGGGGTTCCAATTTTTCAATAAAAAAGGCCATCTGATTTCACATGCCAATTTTTAATTTTATCACAGAAAATAAAATAGGTAATCTTAAAGTACCAAATTAGTTTTTCCTGGTGCAAAAAATTGATTTTAACCCCTTAGGCCATAGACTTACACACTCATGGGTTCGTGTAGTAAGGAAAAAATTGCCAGCTGCATTAGTGCTCACTGACAATATCTCAATATTATATTTGTTAGAGTCAACTTCCATGAACTTTTGTTAAAATATTTTTCATGCATGAATATATACAATGTGGACTTAAAATACATATAGCTTGATTTAAAATACATATGGTGTACATCTATACACACTACATGAGTGGGAAGTTTTTTAACAAAACTCTCAGGAAGTTTTTGAAAATTTTCTATATATCTTGAATATGTTCTGTGTGGAGTTGAGTGAATTGAAAAGAATTGGGTCGAAAAGGAAGCATTAATTGCGCCTTATTTGCAGATTTGGTATTCAACCTCCAATTTCGATCCATAAGTACATCCTGAGAAGGTCTCTTGACGGGTTGATTCAAATCCATACATTTTACGTTACTTGATTTAGAAATTAAATGTAAAATTAATCGGGTCATATTAATATATATATATATTTTTTTTAACTATCATCTTTAACAGATGTCCTATGATATAGGTCATCAAAGTGACAAAGTCTAATATGTACATATATATATTTTGTTAAAGGGAAATAATCTTGCTAATACGTTGAGAGTGAGTTTGATACTAGTTATTTCATAATTATAATAATAGAATGAATAGAAGGTGCGTATCATATAACAATTAAGGAGGCTTGTTATAGGAGTCAAGATACTCTCTTCATTGCGTTATATTATTCGAGTTCGAATCACCAATTCCACCCCTACATCCTCAAATTAAACTAAATAATAATAACAATAGTAGTAATAATAATGTTGGGATTGAACGACCTCGCAAGAAGTCACAACAATATAATTAATCACAATACAAACTTGGCCAAGAATAAAGAAGAAGAACAAAGCAATGAAAGGTGAAGTCTTGTTCTCCAATTGACGTCCGGAAGTGATGGAATCGTGATGGACGATCAGGGCTCAAAGTCAAGTATCAAGATCTCCAACCAAGTCCTTCAAATCGACAAGAACTAACTCAAAAACTACCCTACAACTCCCTCCTTGGCAACACTAAAAACCACCCACAAAAGGTCACGCTTTTGGCAATGAAAATCACAAGCAAACAATAGGCGGTGTCTCTTTTTTAGTCTCTCGGTGGTCATCAAAAAGAAACAAAATAAACCCTTTTATGTGAAAAAGGCAGCCACGAAGCAAAAGGAAAGAAATAAATCATTAAAGACTTTCCATGCATTAGAAACTTTGAATGCCAAACAAAGGAGAAAATATTCATTTGTTTAGTTACCATGTCAAGGGATAGAGGGATGTTTGGGTGGGCTTTTGAGTAACTATGTTAAACACGTTACTCCGAAAAAGCCACTTAAATAACACTTGGTCCGACACGACTTGGGGTGACACATTGACACTATTTCTATTTTTACCAATCCATTCATCGGCTTTCGCCTCTAGATTTAATCGTAATCCGACAAACCATCATAGCCCCGGGTTTATTAGGTAGCACAACCTAACAAATAATAATTATTATTGTTGTTGTTGTTGTTGTTGTTGAAAGAAAAGGACACGTACAATAGAAGATTTCTCGGTTAGTTGCGAGTTAATTCTTGAGCTCTCCTAAGGAGGTGCGACTCACACACACGCGCTAATTGACAGCACGTGCTTTGCATGCAAATGTAAATGATTAATAATAATGTCAACGTAACTGAAGTAGTAATAGCGTTTAAAAAACCTTTTAATCCCATATTACAAAAATTTAATCTTCCGATCTGAACAAAACATTGTGAATTTTGCTGATGAAAGAATGATTTTAGTTAATTCATTCCTTAGTAAAAAAGGAAAAACGCATGAAATGAAGTTGAAAATATTCTAATAAATTTATAAAACTCAAAGATTGATATTGATTCCAAAAGAAAAGTCGAGATTAAATAACTATTTTTTAAGTTGTAACTAATTTTCAAATCATTTGCCTCTGGTGGAAAAGTGCGAATAAGCTTCACATCGTCTAGGCATGGACAAGAGATGGGTTTATAATGTATACCAGGGGTATCTATGACATTCAATGTCATGCCGTCTTCCAATTCGGCTGTCTCCATTTGACTAGTACGTGTAACGCCTATAGAGCTAAAATTCGACCTGAATGCCCTCCCCATAAGGATGCTATTGCCGGTTGCACTTTTTCCGTTATCCGTCCTTCCAACCAGAACCAAATTTCGAACTGCATATGAAGGCTGCATTTTTTGGAATGAAAATTATCTGCAATCAGAAACTCAGACGCTATATATAACCAAATGGGTCAAGGTGACAATTGTAGACCAAAAAACTCGTATATATAATGTTGCAAAGCCAAAGCACTAAGTGGGTGTTTGGAATCTCTTTATTTGCCTTATTATAATTTCTATCTACCCCTTTAATTTGACAACCACTTATGTACACGTATTTCAATTTTTTTTTTTTTTTAAATTTCATCATTATAATTTCTACAAAAGAATTGCAAAATAATGAGATTCAAACAAAGCACTACCAAAAGCAAGGTACTAATTCATTTCTTTCCTTGTTCACTTGTTATCATATACTGCACTATTCACGCCTTCATTTTCACCATTCTCTTCTACAATTCGTCCTCGATTGTGAAATTATCAATGCCAACTTTTTTCTTAAGATACTAGATGGTAAGACATGCATGATGCATGTTACGGGATACCGATCCATTTTCTATCATGTTTGAGACTACAACATTATAACCATCCAACGTCTCATTATTTTCTTTGGGATTATCTGCATTAGTATAAACAACTATAATAAATTTTGTCTCCAAGTAATTCCTTAATGTTAAGCAGTTTCTTCTTCGGAAAACTATTCGGATGCATTTAAAACTTCCATTGCTAATAAAATTGATCTCGGCAGAGGAATCGGATTAATATGTAACAAAACTAGAATATGGTTCCTTATCAACAATTGCTGGGTTTCAGCATCTTATTCTGCCTTGCACCGAATTCGGTTCTTTGAAGGAACCAGAATCTGGTTTGTAGTGGGAATTGTGAGATGGATTTATATGGTATAATATACCAGGCGTGTCAATGACATTTAATCTCGAATTTTTCTACATAAATGACTTTAGAACACTTACAGAGCCTGCATTGTTATATAAAAATACAAGAAACCAACAACTTGTGGTATTTTGTGTTTTTTAAACTATGCGAGCTCTCTAAGTTTACTAAAGTTATTTTTGTAAAAAAATCTATTTAATCTTTGTCGGAGATATTTTATTACATTTTTCAGTTCTATTTGCCACATGCTGGGACAGAAGGCGTACCATTTGAGATGCGCTTAAGTGGTAAGAAATTTTGTGGACAGCTAAATATGTTCTGATACTATATTTGGGCTTGAGGATGTATATTACAGTGGTAATTAGTCGACACCCGCCCATTGACCATTAAAATTTGATTAATACTCTCAATTATAACTATTTTGGTCTTTGTATTAGTTATTGAAAATAAATTACAAAAATACTTACATTAATAATACTAGTATAACACGTGCGATGCACATGTAGAAAAAAAATTGAAATTTAACTATGCGAAAGTTTTTTAATGAATTTACAATAGTTGAACATATTCTAAAAGTGTAAAAACACTATGCGTGTATCAATCGAGGAAATATCATCAATGGTAATACCAATTTAATATGCTTACATTGAAAAGACAATTCATATTCAATCCATAATTACATAATAATCAACGTTCCATACGCAATCTCTTTTCTCCTTGTACATATGCCTCAGTGGAAGAGGTCTATCCTCAATATTCAATAATATTCATAGTAGCAAATTTAGCTAAGAATCTATAAAAGAAGTAATGGATATTAAGACATCAAAGCATAGCAATTTGGGAGTAAAATTTGATTTCACGAACAATAAATTCATACTTTCTCATGATGGAATGACCTTGTGTCAAAACAGAATTCGTTTAGATAATATGTAAAAAAATCATGGCACGATATGAGTAGGATTATGTCATTTAATAGGAACATTATTAAAGTAAATTAAATACTTGAAAAAGCAATAAAGTTCAATTAATTACTCATTCCGTCCCAATTATTTGGTTCCATTTTTCTTTTTCAGATTACCAAATATATGGTTCATTTCTAGATTAAAATGTCTAATTTGCATTACTTTACAAATCTAATCACATTTAATACTTTAATTAACACTATTAATTTTGAAGTTTACTCAAGGACAAATTAGGAACACGAATAACAAAATGTGCCTTTCTAACACGCATTTTTCAATCCTTGTGAAAAAGAAAATAATTATTAATATTCATTTCTACGTAATAATATTATTAGTAAAATATTGCATACATAGAAAAAGATCAGCTTGTGAACAAATAGTCTTTGAAATTTGTGCAAATATATAAAATTCAGTGTAAAGATGCCCCAAATAAAAAAAAAAAGAGGCAGATGAAATTTCACAATTTAATGTCATATATCCGTAACTTTTAAACATTTTTTTGATTTGCCAAACTCAAAAAGAGATTAAAAAAATCAAGAGAGGAGATGCAAATCAACGATTCAAATAAGGAAGAGAAGGAAAGACCGTAATTAACTACATAACAGTAAAAGAAAATGGGACCTTCAAAATGTTATTTGCTCATATTTATACCTGGATGACTTGATATTGGAAACTAAAGAAAACACAATTTATTAAATTAGGAGAGTTTGATATAAAGATAAATTGAATAAACGCTAAGATGGAGATTATAGATAATTGAGGACGAAAATAAAGAAGAAGAAAGGTCAAAGCTTGTTGGCAAGGGAAAAAATTAAAAACAAAAAACAAAAAAGGAAAATGACGTCATTAGTGACATCAGTAATTTAGGCGGAAAAACTGGGTTAGACTTCTTTTCATTTAAATATATATAGATTTTGGAAAAAATAAAAAATAAAAAAACCAGAAAACATTAAACAAAATACAAAAAAAAATAATAATAATTAATGCACATACTAAAAATAAGACTCCCACCTTAATTAAAACACTCTTATTCTCTTTCATCTCTAATTATTGTCAATTACAACCGTCATCTCCCATCTCCTCAAACACCACATCGACTTCTTCAACACCAAGAACAAAATTAAAGGAGGAAAAACTTCTATTCTTCGAATTACTACATATAATCAGCTTTTTCATTCCTTTTTCGACCTATGTAATTTACTACATTACTATGTAATTTATTACACATTACGTTGTGTCATCATCATGATATATTGTTGATACATTGTGTCATTCTTTTTCCAACCCATGTAATTTGCTACATTACCATGTAATTTATTACACAATGTACATTACCGTGTAATTTATTACACAATGTACATTACCGTGTAATTTATTACACATTACAATGTGTCATCATTTATCATATATTGTTGACACATTGTGTCATTCTTTTTCAACCCATATAATTTACTATATTACCATGTAATTTAATGCACATACTAAAAGTAAGAATCCGACCTTAATTAAAACTTCCTCATTCTCTTTCATCTCTAGTTATCGTCAGTTACAACCGTCCTCTCCTATCTCTTCAAACACTACGTCGACTTTAACACCAAGAGCAGAATCAAAGGAGGAAAAACTTCTATTCTTCGAATTATTACATATAATATGCTTTTTCATTCCTTTTTTGATCAATGTACATTACTATGTAATTTATTATGCATTACATCGTGTCATTGTTCATGATATATTGTTGATACATTGTGTCATTCTTTTTTCGACCCATGTAATTTACTACATTACCGTATAATTTATTACACAATGTACATTACTATGTAATTTATTATACATTACATTGTATCATCGTTTATGATATATTGTTGATACATCGTGTCATTCTTTTTTCGACACATGTAATTTACTATATTACCATGTAATTTATTATATATTACATTGTATAATTTATTACACATTACATTACCAAGCACTTACACCATTGAACAAAGAAATTCTCAACACTATTACCAACGTTACCAAGCTTGGGAGCTTCTCGATTCACGTCGCAGAATCCAAAGGAGGAAGAATTAAGAAAGAGACGAAACCTTCAAATTAGGGATTATTATACACAAATATACACAAATGGGCGGTTACAAGGATAGAGACAAAAAAATAATAATAATAAAAAATAAAAAATGGTGTTGAAGTCGACTTGATGCGATACTCTTTCCCCGATCGTTCGTATGAAATTATTAGAAGTTTTTCCTCCTTCGATTTTGCTCTTGGTGTCGAAGTCGACGTGGTGTTTGAGGAGATGGAGAGGACGGTTGTAACTGATGATAATTTGAGATAAAAGAGAATGTGGGAGTTTTAATTTAGGTATGAGTCTTATTTTTAGTATTTGCATTGATTTTTTTTTTTGGTAATTTGTTTAATGTTTTCCCTTTTTTTAATTTTTTCCAAAAAGTTATTAATGTAAGTATTTTTGCAATTTGTTTTGAATAACTATTACAAAGACCAAAATAGTTACAAATGATAGTATTTTTCTAATTTGTTACAAATGTTATTACTTATATGTCAAGCTATTGCTTGTGGGAAAGCATGTGTGGATCGCATTGTTACATTTCTAGACATAGAAACGTTAGCCCACAATCTAGCTTCACGTGCTGTAACAACTTCTAGTGATTCATTCTGGGCTGATTGTATTCAGAGCACTTGAATGAATAAAATTCCCTTTCAAAAAGAGGGGGAAAAACGCTTGCGAGCTAAAAATTTTCAACATTTAGCACGTTTTGTTGCCTGAGTAATATCCTTTGTCTTCTCAATCAACTCCCGTATTTTGTTCTCTGATTCCTTGAGAGCTTCGGTGTGTTGTTGGTCCATCCTTCCAATGGTCTTCTTTAGCTTCGATTCCACCTGCATGTAACAATATTTTCAACCAAAAAAGTAAAAAAGATGTTCAAATTTGAAGTCACGTCAAATATTGATTTAACATCAGCATTAAAAAATAATAAAATGCATTGAGCAAAAAAGGAAAAGGGGGAAAAAAAAGAAAAAACACTCACGATCATCACCTTGAATTGAACAAATAACTCATTTGTGTACGCCTTCTCATCATTTTTGTCTACAACCTTATCCGCAAGGCCAAGAAGTTATCTTTTATCCGTCTCTCCTCTTGTTAATAATTGGTAATTAAAATATTATAAATTTCTAACAATAGCTAATAATAATATTCTTTGAAAAAACACACTTGCAATTAATAATTGACATAGTTAGAGCATTAATACATAATTCTATATCAAATAAAAGCTATTAGGCCATAAGAAAGGGGGGGACCCGCATAAATCAACTGTTTATTTAAATGAGATGAGAATAGTCATGTTACGTGGGAACAATATATTGGCGAATGAATGGTGTAATTTACACTTTGTTAGATATTTTGGTATTTCGAAATCTTCTTTTCCAATAACAAGAGTTTGTTTCTAGCGTTATTTTTTATTATTATTTGTAGTGAATAAACAACACTGAAATAGTGACATATAAACTACATATTGTTTCCATCATAATTTATAACAAGCTAAAAAGTTTATTTCTAGCATTTTTTTAAGAGTGTGTTTGATTGGTAAGGATTTTCCATGGAAAATGAGGTTTTCCACTTAAATTTTTGCTTTTGTAGTGTTTGATTCACATTTTTTTCTATAGAAAATATTTTCCATCTTTTAGTCAAGTGATCACATTTTCCTTGAAAACAAGGAAAATATTTTCCTATGGGGGTGTAGGTTTTTTGTTTTCTAGGTAATTCATATTTTTTCTTGGAAATTTCACTTCCAATCAAACACGTTGCAATTCATTTTCTATAGAATTTAATTACCGGTAATTCAATTCACAAGAAAATATTTTCTTTTCAACTAAATTTCATACTTGCAATTAAACGCACTCTAAATCTTTTTAGGGAAAAACAATGGAAAAAATGTAATATAAACTAATATTTTGATCATGATTTGTTTGCTTAGTTGATCAATCATAATTAGTTGCCAAAAGACACATTTCAAACATTCTCCTCTCACACACCTACTGCACTGTGAGAAAAAACTTTCTCAGCAACATCTTATTACCCTCTAGGAATGCTAGGAATTCATCTAAGCAGAGTGGGCAAGTATACAAGGTAGAATTATCATTCATCAAGTCTTGGCTTTATTGAGAAAGACGGTGTGGTTAAAAGGCTGATTATCTAGTTGCAATTGCATCCCAGCAAAAGAAATTTGGCTGATTATCTAGCTGCCATTAGATTCAACTGTAAAGGAATTAAGTGGTTTTATTAGACTGGACATAATACATATGCCTTATTTTAGAGTTAACTAAATTCTTGTAATGCATATATACTGGAGATCGGAAGAGCGTCGTGTAGTTATAGCTTGCATATATTGCACTGTTATCTTCTTGTAAATTAATTTTGGAGGTAAGTTAATACGTCCCCTCCGTGTGGGTGTAAAGTTTTTGATAATTAATAATACTCAAATCCTGGGCTTGGATTTTCTGAGATATTCCCGCCCCTGAAAAAAACAAGAAAAAAAAAAAGAAAAAAGAAGATCGAGAATGGTCCGTCTTGGAGAAATAGTGGTGAGATTTTTCCGTCCAAAATTTTGTTATTCTAGTTGTGGCTTGGTTAATTGTATTATTATTACTCTTGAGAATATTTAGCGTGCCTTTAGTGTTAATTGTTTAGACAGATTGTTTGTACCCATTAATTGATTGTCATATTGTCTCCCTTTATACTCTTTGTTGATTTAATTTGTTAAACATTTAGATTTGATTTGAAAATATTTTGATATTTATGCTTAATGGTTAAGATAATTCGTTTGAGCCAAATAATATATTATATTGTGTATATAGTTTATCTTTTCTTTTAATTATATATGTAACGTTGCTTAACCAAAATGGACATATTTGTTTGGTTTTTTTTTTTTAAAAGAAAAAAGAAAAAAAGAAAAAGGACATGTTTGAAATCTGTCGTTATACTTCAATTCAAGTAAAATTGTTCAATGATATATTTGGTAAAGAAATCTAACATTCTAATGATGTATGTAGAATTTGTTGGCCTTCACTAAATTACTTAGTGGCTCTCCGCGGATTCTTGTGACGGCTATTCTACTTTATATATATAGACAATAAAAATATGGATATTGATATATATATATATATACATGAATTTTATTTTGCCTACACGCTGGCGTGTTATTATACATGATTGCATGTGTCAAACATCTAAGTACAAGAACCCCCACACTTGTAGCATGAATGATGCATAATAACACGCCTACGTGGGCAAAATAAAATTTCTCTGATATACATAGATTGTTATGATTCAAGCAATTGAAAATTCCTTAAAAATATTCAACGACTACTATAAATATTGCATTACTTTTTCAACTTGACATAATAATACACATAAAACCTCGTAGCTTTATGTGACTATAACATTCTTGCAAATTGTAATTAATCACATAACAGAACAAATATTACACCTTGGGTTGTTCTTCTTCATATACTCTATCTTCTCATTCAACTCCTGTATTTTATTCTCCGTCTCTTTGCTAGCATCAAGCAGTTGTTGGTCCATTCTTCCTGTGGTCTTCTTTAGCTTCGATTCCACCTGTAAATAACAATATTTATACAAAAACAATAACCAAAAAGGAAAAAAACATGTTAAAATTTGAAGTCAGGCTGAATATTTATCCAGCTTCAGCATTAAAAAATAATGCACCTTGTAATAAAGGGAAGTGGGGCAAAAAAACCCTCACCTGGAATTGAACAAATAACTCATTTGTGTATGGCTGTCCATCATTTTGGTCTACAACCTTATTCACAAGGCGAAGAAGGTTTCTCAACTGATCGGTTTTCACGGATTTGTCGTTCGTCTTGTTATTAAAGAGAACGCACCGGTTACCACACATTTGGAGAACCTCCTACACCAAGATTAATCAGCAATTAACAGATTTAAATTTAATTCCATAACAACAACATTAATAATAAGCTTCAAAAAGGAAAAGAAAAGAGAGAAAGAAACTAGCTATTAATAATTAATTAACTCGAGTCAGAGCATTGATGAGTTGGATAAAATAAAACAACGCCAATCAACTATATACCTTGAGAGGACCAGTGGAATTGTTATTTAAGTAATCATCTAATGTCTGATCATTTTTTTTTGAGCACATCCCCATTAGTGAAAACTATTATAGCATAGTCAACAACTCTGTCACCAAACAATTCCTTGAGGCTACTGAAAGCTTTTTCTTCTTCGACTGAAAAGCGATTTCTGACCGACAGAACTATAAGAAAAGCGTGGATACCATCCTCCGCCATTCGGATGCATTTAACAATTTCTTTGCTAATAAAACCAGATTTTGCAGAGGGATCAAATAAACCTGCATATGTATTTCAACTTAAAATTGTAACATACGTAAATTAAACAAGAAAAAAAAGTAATAATAGGATTATATTAATCAGAATTAATTTTCAAATCATTTGCCTCCGGTGGAAAAGTGTGAATAAGTTCCACATCGTCTAGGCATGGACGAGAGATGAATTTACAAGGTATACCCGGGGTATCTATGACGTTCACTGTCATGCCGTCTACTAGTGCGGCAGACGCCAACTGACTAGTACGTGTTACGCCTATAGAGCTAAAATTCGACGTGAATGCCTTCCTCCCAAGGATGCTATTGCCAGTTGCACTTTTTCCATTACCAGTCCTTCCGACCAGAACCAAATTTCGAACTGCATATGAAGGCTCATTTTGTGGAATCAAGATGACAATTGTAGACGAAAAAACTCATATATATACATATAATGTTGCCAAGCCAAAGCACTAAGTGGGTGTTTGGAATCTCTTTATTTGCCCTATTATAATTTCTACAGACCCTTTAATTTGACAACTACTTATTTACATTCACGTATTTCGAACTTTTTTTAAAATTTTATCATTATAATTTCTTCAAAAGAATTGCAAAATAATGAGATTCAAACAAAGCACTACCAAAAGCAAGGTTACTAATTCATTTCTTTTCCTCGTCCACTTGGTATATCACATACTGCACTATTCGCACCTTTATTTGCACCATTCTCTTCCAAAATTCGTCCTCGATTGAAAAATTATCAATGCCAACTATTTTCTTATGATACTCGACGGTAAGACATGCATGTTACGGGCTACCGATGTATTTTCTATCATGTTCAAGACTACAACATTATAACCATCCGATGCCTCATTATTTTCTTCAAGATTATCTGCATTAGTATAAACAAGAATAATGCTATTTATCTAGACTAGATACTGGTCTTCAATCTAATTGGCGATAATACATTGGGGGATGGGTGGAGGTACATAGATTGATAGATACATGGGGGCATCAATTTATTCAACTATCAATAAGAAAATGATGGTTAAACTGGAGACCGGCCGGTCTCAAGACTAGATAAATAGCATTATTCTATAAACAGCTATGGTAAATTTTGTCTCCAAATAATTCCTTAAGATTATTGTCTCCAAATAATTCCTTAAGATTAAGCAGTTTCTTCTTCGGAAAACTATTCGGATGCATTTAAAACTTCCATTGCTAATAAAATTAAGCTTGGCAGAGGAATCGGTTTAAGGTGCAACAAAACTAGAATATGGTTCCTTATCAACAATTGCTGGGTCTCAGCATCTTATTCTGCTTCGCAACGAATTTGGTCCTTTTAAGGAACCAGAATCTGGTGTGTAGTGGGAATTATGAGATGGATTTATATAGAATATATACGAGGCGTGTCAACGACATTTAATCTCGAATTTTTCTACATAAATGACTTCGGTATACTTACAGAGCCTGCATTGCTATAAAAACACAAGAAACTAATCACTAGTGGCTTCTTGTGTTTTTTAAACTATGCGAGCTCTCTAAGCGTATTCAAGTTATTTTTGTGAAAAAATCCGTTTAATCTCTGTCAGAGATTTTATTACATTTTTTAATTCCATTTGCCACATGCTGGGACAAAAGACTGTACCGTTGCAGATGCGCCTAAGTGGTAAGAAATGATGTGGACAGCTAAACATATTCTATATCAACAGTGGCAAATACCAGCAAAAATCCAAGTTCCATCGACTAGGAAACAGCTTTCAAATTTGGTCCAGGCCTATGTGGATATATAAAGTATATATGAGATTCCTATATATCCAGCAAGCCTCAATTTTTCCCCTGTTGGTCGAGCCTAATGGTTAATAGACCATTACATGACTTCAAAAGTTAAAAGGAACCACAATCGATCGAGTGTTTCTCCCGTTTGTACTTTTACACGAAAGGATAGAATTGGAATTTCTCCTAGTTGTTAACCGTTTTAGTATTAATAATGTTAGTACAAATTACAGCTATGTTCCTAGTTGAATCAAATCTCATCCTGTGGTAACGTGTATGAGTGGAGATTTTTGGGAGTGGATGGCTTTATAAACTTCCATGGTTCATTTAATCCTCAAAATTATGGAGCTCGTATACTTTTATTGTAATATAATACAATAATTTTTAGATGTACCGGAATTAATAAAATGTTGCATAATTGGATAATTAAATATTTGGTATCGATAAATGTCCTAAGCATATCCAAAACTTATCCTCTTTCAAAGTTAAGGGGTATTCGATATTGACTAGAGCCTTCTTGCTGAGCTTTTTATTCATAACAAGTTCAACTCAATTTGTGTTAACCATGATCATTAACAGAGGTAGAGCTAGCCTTCCAAAAATATTAGGGCAAAAATTTTCCTTTTTTTTCCTTTTTGGTGGGAAAAGAAAAGGTAAAATGGGTGTGGGATTCGAACCAAAATCTTTTGACATGAAAAAGGAAATGCTAATATGAGTTTAATTATTAAAATTTAAATATTTAAAAACCGAAATACAAATACAAAATGCTATAAACTATTAGATCATACACATTTGTATTATTTAATATATTATCTTCAATGAGTTTCCTATATGAAGGAATGAAACTCACTTTGATAAAATCACAAAAAATGGCAAGAACTTAAGATGGATCCTAAACTCCTTCCAGGAAAAAAAAAAAAAAAGAAAAAGAAAAAAGGATCCAAAAAGTCTTATTGTATCACAATCGGTTAAAACTCCAACATGGAATTCCATTCGAAAAATGTTATTTGTGCATACAAAGTGTACAAAATTTATACACATCTCTCATCCATTTACTTAAATATCTCTAATTATATGTTTTTTAAAGTGACTACTTCTAGGGATGTATGTAAATTCAGAAGTTTGTATACAAATTTAGTACACCTTGTATGTGTGAATAGCACTCCTCGTTCAATTCAATTAATATCAGTCTACTTAAATGAGTTACCATCATTCTGGGTATGTCACGGGATGAATCTTACATTTCTTGAAAATAAAAAAAAGTAACCAATTTATACATTTAACTATTTGGCTTGCTAAGACCCGTCTGGTCTTATGACATCCATGTTAGTTTTCCACACCCTATATCATGGATTCGATATTCCCCTCCCATACCAATCCTCTTGTAGTTCAAAAAAAAAAAAAAAATCTATTCGGCTTTTGATTTCCCCCTAATAATAGTAAGATTGACTTTTTAAATTGAACATATGAATTTTAATATGACATCTGATGGATTTTTTTTCATCCACGTTCATATATTTACACCTCAAAATTCAGCAATTTTTTTTTTTCGTTTTTTTTTGGCTATATAGGTAATTTCATTTTTAGGTACTTTCTTTTACAATTTTACCCTTGGATATCCAACGTTTATTTATGCAATATACTATTTAAGAAAGTTCTCTCATTTTTGCTCCTCTTTTTTTCCCTTTTTTTAATGTGAAAATTGTAAGTTAGTGCAATCCAATCTTGTGATTCTAATCTGGAAGTTATAATTTTTTTGCTCCCCCACGTTATAATTTTTTTTTTGCCCCACTAAAATTACTTCCTAGCTCCCCATTCTTGTGATGGATATTCTAATTTGTATATACAATATACAATATATATATATATATATATATTATGATACTACCAATTGAAATTTACTTAAGAAAATTGGACGACTATTTATAAAGATTGCATTAGTTTTTCCCCATAACATAATAACAACAGTACACATAATTACCTCGTATCTTTATGTAACTATAAGATTCTCGTAAATTGTAATTAATCACAAGATAGAACAATAATTAAATAGGTTCTTCTTCTGTAGATTCTCTATCTTCTGATCCAACTCCCGTATTTTATTCTCCGATTCCCTGCGTGCATTTTCCAGTTGTTGATCTTGCCGTCTAGTGGCTTCCTTTAGCTTCAATTTCACCTGCGCATCAATGTGATCATCTTCGACACTTCCTCCGTGCCTTGGGGTCTTTTCCTTTCGATCCTCTATCTTCTCATTCCACTCCCGTATCTTATTCTTCGATTCCCTTTGATCCTCTATATTCTCATTCAACTCCCGTGTTTTATTCTCTGATTCCCTGCGAGCATCGTCCAATTGTTGATCTAGCCTTCCAGTGGTTTCCTTTGTCTTCAATTTCACTTGCACACGATTGCGATCATCTTCGACTCCTCCTCCGTGCCTGGGAAGATTCTTTAGATTCGGCAGGTGCAAATTTGGTGTCGGCTAACAATATTTTTAAGCAAAAAATGATAAAAAAAACATGTTAAAATTTGAAGTTACACTAAATATTGATCGAGCATCAGCATTGAAAAATAGCTCACCTTCAAAAAACCAAAAAAAAAAAAAAAAGGGCGGGGAAAAAAAAATCACCTTGAATTGAGCAAATAGGTCATTTGTGTAGGGTTGTCCATCATTTTCGCCTACAACTTTATTCACAAGGCAAAGAAGTTGTCTCAACTGTTCATTTTTTCGGGATTCGTCTCTCATCCGGTTATCAAAGAGGACGCACCGGTTTCCACACATTTGGAGAACCTCCTACACTAGGATTGATCATTAATCAACTTATATTATATATTTCCACACAGTGATGATGATGATGAGATATGAGCTTCCAAAAAATATATACATATATATAAATAATAATTAATTAACACGAGTGGGATAAAAACAACACCAGTCGACCATATACCTCGAGAGGACCAGTGGAATTGTGATCTAAGTAATCATCTAATGTCTCATCAGATTCTTCGAGCTCATCTCCATTTGTGAAAACTATTATAGCATAGTCAACAACTTTGTCACCAAATAATTCCTTGAGATTGTGAAAAGCGTTTTCTTCTTCGTATGAAAAGCGATTTCTCACGGACAAAACTATAAGAAAAGCATGAACACCACCCTCTGCCATTTGGATGCATGTAGCAATCTCTTTGCTAATTATAAAACTAGCATCAGCAGAAGCATCAATTAAACCTGCATGTGTTTTTCAAGTACTTAAATTTGTAACATATGTAATTTAAAAAAAAAAAAAGAAAAAGAAAAGAAAAAAAAGGAAAAGAAAGAAAGAATAGAGATGGACAAGAGATGGCTTTATAAGGTTTACCAGGGGTGTCGATGACATTCAATCTCGTGCCATCTTCCAGTTCTGCCGTCTCCAGCTGACTAGTGCGAGTAACGCCTATAGAGCTAAAAGTCGACTTGAATGCCTTCTTCCGAAGGATGCTATTGCCGGTTGCACTTTTTCCGTTACCCGTCTTTCCGAGTAGAACCAGAGTTCGAACTGCATGTGAAGGCTGCATTTTGTGGAATCAAACTTATCTACAATCAGGAAAGAATTAAACGATATATATACACAAAATGGATCAAGGTGACAGTTGTAGACGAAAAAACTGGTATCTATATAATATTGCAGGAGAAAGCACTAATTCATTTATTTTCCTAGCTACCAACAGCAAGTACTAATTAATTTCTCTCCCTCGTTCACTTGATAATATTGCCTACAAATTACCTTATTACCTTAAAATGACTTTGGATCCCCCTTGAACTTTGTAGGATTAATAAGATAACTTAAACACACTTTTGTCATAGTTTTTCTCTACTTATATGCTCAAACAGTATGACTCTTTTTTTACCACTCTAGATACTGCACTAGTCACATTGCACCATAAAAGCCAACTTTTTTCCTAAGATACTCGATGATTATTTATGTCGTACGTAAGACATGCATGTTACGGGCCATATTCATTAGTTAAAACAACTATAGTATAGTCACAAATTTTGTCTCCAAATAATTCCTTAAGATTATGAAAAGCAGTTTATTCTTCGATAAGCTATTTTTGACAGACAGAACTACAAGAAAAGCATAGTTACCGTCCTCTGCGATTTGGACGCATTTAGCAATTTAATTGATAATAAATTCAGGCTTGGCAGAAGAATCGAATAAACCTTATCCCCACCAACAATTGCTGGGTGTCACATCATGCATCTTATATTCTGCCTCATCAAGAATCTGGTTCTTTAAAGGAACCAGAATCTGATTTGTAGCTTATGAGATGGATTTGTAAAGTATACGAGGCGTGTCGCTGACTTTCAATCTCTGGCAATCTTCCAACATGGCCTAGTTTCGGAGGATGCTTTTTCCGGTTGCACTTTTCCCATTAGACATCGATCCTTCTGACCAAGAATAACGTTGGAACTTCATTAGTTGTGATTTGCAGATAAGGTGAAAATTGTAGGAGAAAATACTCATCTATGTTGCAAAACCAGAAATATATATATATATATGGTAACTTTACCAATATTAATGTCAATAAAGCAACCAAAAGAAAGATTACAAATATTATTTCTTTTTGTCAATTCACTTGATAAGTATCTTTCCTTGATTATATTCATCACGTGGCCAACTTTAATCTTAAGACTTTTATCAAGTGCTGGTTCAAAACATATACTCTACCCACAATCTTGCCATCTAAGTCAATTAGGTATTGTATATCCATTGAGCCTGTAAACATCTCGGCTTCCTTTGATAGTGCCACGAAGCTCAGGTTTGGTCCCCTGGTTGGTTACATTTGGTCAGTCGAGATTTACTAGTCTTGGGTTTAATTTTATTATGACTGGAATTGGTTAAGATCTTGCTTTGTTCTGATGTATGGTGCTTTCGTTTAACTGTATGATATAGTTGAATATGTTACGGGGGTGTAATCTTTTTTCCCACTCTGTTTATAGGCTTTTGTAGTTGAGTTATATGTTATTCAGAGATAATATTCTATTTAAGCACATGACTTGAAATTATGTTCCCAGGTATGCTGTTGTTGCCAAAATGAGGTGAGCGAGGGACGCCTGTCATTTTGCCAGTGGTGTGATTTTGTAGCACAAGGCCCTTTTTTTTTTTTTTTTTTTTTTTTGAAAAGAAGCTTAAAGCCCCTTAATTACTCGGTTTTTGTTTGCTACTGATGCTCGAGCACATGGAGAAGGCACATCCGAGCTTGCAGAATCCAAGATTATCGGCGCTATGATCATCTTCGCGAACACCTTTGGGATTAATGTCGGAAAATATGCATTGCTTCAAGCAGTGTGTGGTGCGGGAACAAAGAGTTTCAGAAGGTTCAGTCGTACAAAACACAAAGCATTTTGTGTAGCAATCTTTGAAAGAAGCAGTAGACTGCCTAGTAAACAATGCCAGAGCCAAAACCCACAAAAGTACTGCCCTCAATATCATAATCCTAACTTCCATTATTGACTCTTTTCAAGGTGCCTATGGAAGAAGCTTTTTCATTCTTTTAATTTATAGGGCCTGTGAATAGTTGGTCCCGTGACTTGGTTAATGGTTTTGAGCGGGAATATATATATATATATATTTTTTTTTTTATGGTTAAGTTACTAATGCTTTCCAAACAACTTACTATTTTTAAGTTTTTGATTGGTACTTTTTTTTCTATATACTTGGTAGGTCACATTTATTTGGTCCAACCTTTTCTTTTTGGTACTTTTCTTTTCTTGATTAGTCCAATCATCGTAATTTTGTATATAATTGTCTTTTCTTGTACTGTTCTTAATAATCCTCGTGAAAAAGCTAAACTTCATGGACACATGTGAGATGAGTTTTTTTTTTTTGGTCTGTTTCATTGGTAGGTAGAGTGACACTCTAGCGGGCATGATTTGAAGTCTTATCCAAGCACTCGGAATATTATAAGAGTGGAAAAATTTCTGGTGCTTTAAGAGTACTCAAATTGGGTACTTTTCAGTAATGAAAAATTCACATGTGTTTAGGGGTTCCAATTTTACAATAAAGAAGGCCTTCTGAATTCACATGTCAATTTTTAATTTATCACAGAAAATAAAATAGGTAATCTTAAAGTACGAAAAATTTTTCCAGGTGCAAACAATGATTTTACCCCCATAGGCCATAAACTTCCACACTCACGGGTTTGTGTAGTAAGAAAAAAATGCCAGCCGCATTAGTGCTCACTGACATACATATTTGCTAGAATCAATTGCCATGGATACATGCCATGTGGACTTGACATACATATAGCTTTGATTTGATATATACATTGAGTTTTTGCAAAACTTTGGGGAAGTTTTTGAAAATTTTCTATATATCTTGAATATGATCTGCATACGTAGAGTTGAGTGAATTGGAAAGAATTGGGTCGAAAAGGAAGCATTAATTAGGATACATACAATAGAAGATTTCTAGGTTAGTTACGAGTTAATTATTGAACTCTCCTAAGGGCTAAGGAGGTACAATAGAAGATTTGCTGATGAAAGAACGAGTTTAGTTAATTCATTCCGTAGTATAAAAGGAAAAATATGCATGAAATGTAGTTGAAAATATTCCAATAATTTTATAAAACTCAAGGATTGATGTTGGTTCCAAAAGAAGGTTGAGATTAATTAACTATATATTTTTAAGTTGTAGGTAAATGATTGATGAAAATGGGATTAATATTATTAAGACATATATAGTAATTAAAATGATTGATTTGGTGTAAATTCTGCTTTCTAGATTTTTATTCTATTATTATTACTAGATTTTTTACCCGTGCAAAGCCCGGGAATCAAAAGAGGAATTAAATAATTCAATATAGTATATTATAAATGAATCATAGAAGTAAATTAGAAATATTCTATATCTCATTCATTATTGACATGAGGAAAACAAATGAATAATCAATAAGTTTACCACTTTGCCTATAAAACAAAAAATAAATTGATAGTTCATTCATTATTAAATGTTACTTCAAATCAACTCAGTTACCTTCACATTTTTGTGGTAAAATCCCCTGCTGTGGTAACAGCCAAAAGCACTAATTAGTGGCTGAAAAGTTAGAATAAAATGGCCAATGATCATCATTAACGAAAGTATGTTCTATCAAAACCAAGAGGATAAGTGAAGAAGAGCAAAAGAGAAACTAATAGTCATTCAGTAATATAGATGACCAACTGTAAAAAATGAAAATGAGGACGTGGTCAAAAGAAATAAAAAATAGAAGACAATGAGATATCACTATATTTCTTATTTTTTTCACACGCGTCAAAGGATGATAAAACAACTATAGATATTTAACAATAAAAAATACAAAATCAAATAACGATTGCCAATACGGTTGCAATTTTTTATCTTTTATGCATATATTTCAGATTTTTAAAAGGAAGAGTTGGGGTTAGGAAAAAGGAAACTGCGTAACTAAACAATGATAAAAGAAGAGAGATGTGATTTTCCTGACAAAACTCCGCATACACGGTTGAAAAATACATCAACTGTGTAACCCATTAATGGAATACTACATTACCTTGAAATAGTGCTCAAATTATAGAAAGTTAGACACGACAGTTAAAGCTAACTCCAAAATTAGGCAAATTAAGCGAAAAAGTAACCAAGAATCGAAGAAGAAATTCTGGCAGAGTAGTAAGGGGCAACTAGAAGTTTTATTCCAGTTCTATTGTGCATAAAAATAACATCATAATGGCCTATATATACTACATTGAAGAGATACGATGAAGAGTCAGAGTGTGTTAAGTAAAGAAAATTCAAAAATTAGAGAAGTTTTAATCATATAAATCAGCTTTGTTTGGATATGAATTAATCATTAGAATTATTTTTTTTTGTTTTGGTCAAAATTTTATTATCTTGATGTTTAGTTCAATTGGGAATAAGAATAACCAAAATGAATGCAAATATCGTTATTCATTTATTCATTTGATTTCTATAGTTAAAAAATTTTGATTTATGTTTTGAAAGTTGTCCTGAGTGACAATTTTTCAATTTATCGTTTATTTTGTTAAGACAAATGAAAAATTACCATGAGTATCTAATATGTAAATCAATTATTCGTTTATTTTAATATTTAAGTTATTTAAATATTAATTTTTAATTATAAATAATGAGAAATTACAATCATAATAAAAACTCTTAATTATTGAAAGGGATTATTAATTATCTAAACTCTTAATGAGATATATATAGTCTAGTAAATATAGTGTTCTAATTCATAATTATCCAAATAATGGATAATAAAATGAATACAAAAAGAGGTGTGAAACATATTCTTAACCATCCAGATTACAGAAAGAATGGAAGAAATAAAAAAAAACATAAAAAATTTATTCTAATATGTAAATCAGTTTCGAATCGCCCTCATATAGTGGACACCTAGTGCTTAAGTAAAATAAATGCAAATTGATTGATAAATTTGTAAAGTTATTTTGATATTTATTTTTAAATTATAATGATAAATAGAATCAGAAAAAATGATAAAATGCAGGTATATAGTCCAATAAATATAGAGTCGTAGAGGAAGAAAATTTTTTAAAAAATCATGAAAGCTATTTTAAAATTTAAGTTATTTAAATATTTATTTTTTAATTATAAATAATGAGAAATTACAATCAGAATAAAACTCTTAATTCTTGAAAATGATTCTTAATTATCTAAATTCTTAATGAGATATAGAGTTTAGTAAATATAAAGTTCTGATTTTTAATTTTCTAAACAATAGTAGATAATAAAATAAATAGAGAAAGTAGGTGTGAAGCATATTCATAATTATCCAAATTATATAGAGTCCTGATTCTTAATTATCCATACAATGGATAATAGAAATAAATACAGAAAGTAGGTGGAAAACAAATTCTTAATTATCCAAATTATAGAAAGTAGGAAAGAAATAAAAAAAAAGGTAAAAAAATTTATACAACGCCAGACAATAGGCGGGAAATTACAATGCTAGAAAACTTCTCTTATTACTAATATATAGATTACTAATATTATATATAATAATAATTGTACTATAAATATGCGTTAATTGTATATTTTTTATATAGCCATTATTTATTAAGCCTATATTAGAATTTTAATTGAATAATAAGTGCACTAAGGGTTAAGAATGAAAAGCCAAACAATAAGTATTGTATCCTCATTGATAGTGCTAAAATAAATTTTTTTTTTCTTGATACAAGGGGATGATAGGGGAGGGGAGGGGAGGGGAGGGATAATAGGGGTGGGGGATAGGATTTGAACCCAGGACCTCGATCCTGGAACGTGAATACTTGACCACTAGAACACTTGTTCGAATCCTAAAATAAATTGTTAGTGGAGTTGTTAATTAACACTTTTGGTTGGAGTCACCAATGTGACAAAAATTAATAGTTAAATTTAACTTGCTTAGATGTAATTTAATAATTATTAAAAACTATACTTTCTACTCATGTAGATAGATAATTTTAACACTATCAATGTGGATAATAATTGCTGTGAATTCATCTAAGCACAGAGGGCACAAAGTAGAATTATCATTCATCAAGTCTTGGCCTTATTGCGAAAGACGACGTGGTTAAAAGGCTGATCATCTAGCTGTCGTTGGATACCAGCAGAAGAAATTTGGCTTCTTTTTGAAGGTCTAGATTCTACTGTAAAGGAATTAAATGGTTTAATTAGACTGGACATAACACATATGCCTTATTTTTGAGTTAGCTAAATTCTTGTAATGCATACATAATGGAGTTCATGCATCATTCTAGTTATAGCTTGCATGGTGTGCACTGTTATCTTGTAGATTGATTTTGGAGGTAAGGTAAATTCGTCCCCTCCATTTGGGTGTAAAGTTTTTGATAATGAATAATACTCATATTTCCGACTTGAATTTTCGAGCTGAGATGTTTCTGCAAAAAAAAGAAAAAGAAAAAGATCAAGATCCAATTGTCCATCTTGGAGAAATAGTTATCAGAAAAGAGATGATTTTGTGGTGAGATTTTTCTGTCCAAAAATTTTTATTCTAGTTGTGGCTTGGTTAATTGTATTATTACTCTTAAGAATATTTGGTGTGCCCTTAGTGTTATTTAGACAGAATGTTTGTGCCCATTATTTGATTATTATAGTGGAGGATTGGTTTGGAGAATCAGAGTTGTGGGCATAGATAGGCATGTCACCCAACTACGTAAATCTTGTGTTCTTTATTTTTTCACATTATTGTGGGCATAGGCACGTCACCTAGCCACATAAATCTTACATTTTTTAATTTTCTCGCATTATTTTCATCTGATTGTTCGATTTGTTTATCTCCTATTAAGTTCTAGCAAGAGGGAGAATTTATTTATATATTTTTGAAAGTAGGGAGAATTAATTTATTGATTGTCGTACTGTCTCCCAACATATTATTCTCTTAGTTGATTTAGTTTGTTAAACATTTAGATTTGATTTGAAAATATTTTGATATTTATGCTTAATGGTTAAGATAATTTGTTTGAGCCTAATAATAATATTATTATTGTATACAGTTTATCTTTTTCTTGTAATTATATATTTAACTTTGCTTAATCTAAATGGACATGTTTGGTTACAGAAAAAAAGGGACGTGTTTGAAATTTGTTATAATTATACCTCAATTCAAGTAAAATTGATATATACTTATTATTACCTTTTAAATATATATTACTTACTTCAATGATATTTGGTAAAGAAATCTAACATTGTAATGATGTATGTAGAATTTTTTTGGCTTCCACTAAATTACTTAGTGGCTCCCCATGGATTCTTGTCACGGCTATTCTACTTTATATACATATATACAATAAAAATATGGATATTGATATATAGATTGTTATGATACAAGCACTTGAAAATTCCTAAAAAATATTCGATGACTATCTATAAATATTGCACCACTTTTTCAACATAACATAATACGCATAAAACCTTGTAGCTTTATGTAACTGTAAGATTCTTGCAAATTGTAATTAATCACATAACAGAACAACACCCTGAGTCCTTCTCTGCATTCTTCTCTATCTTCTTATTCAACTCCTCTATTTTCTTGTCCTTCTCTTTGCGAACCTCAAGCAGTTGTTGGTCCAGCGTTCCTGTGGTCTTCTTTAGCTTCGATTCCAACTTTACGTAACAATATTTATGACAGTAAATGAACCAAAAAAAAAAAAAAGAAAAAACATGTTAAAATTTGAAGTCATGCTGAATATTTATCTAGCATCAGCATTAAAAAATAACACACCTTGTAAAAAGGGGGGAAATCCCACCTAGAATTGAACAAATAACTCGTTTGTGTATTGTTGTCCATCATTTTGGTCTACAACCTTATTCAAAAGGACAAGAAGGTTTTTCAACTGATCAGTTTTCACAGATTCTTTTTTCGTCCTGTTATTAAAGAGAACACACCTTTAAAGAGAACACACCGATTTCCACACATTTGGAGAACCTCCTATACCAGAATTTATAAGTAATTAATAGATTTAAATTTCCAAAACAACAACATTAATAATAAGCTTCAAAAAAAAAAAAACTAGCTATTAATAATTAGTTAACACGAGTTAGAATATTGATGAGATGGATAAAAACAACGCTAGTCAATTGTATACCTTGAGAGGACCATCGGAATTGTTATTTAAGTAATCATCTAATGTCTGGCCATTTGCTTTGAGCTCATCTCCATTAGTGAAAACTATTATAGCATAGTCAACAACTCTGTCACCAAATAATTCCTTGAGGCTACGAAAAGCTTTTTCTTCTTCTTTTGAGAAGTGATTTTTGACCGACAGAACTATAAGAAAAGCGTGGATACCATCCTTCGCCAATCGGATGCAACTAACAATTTCATTGCTAATAAAACCAGCCGTAGCTGAGGGATCAAATAAGCCTGCATATGGATTTCAATTTAAAATTGTAACATACGTAAATTGAACAAGAAAAAAGATAGTAATAATAGGAATATATTAAACGAAATTAATTTCAAATTATTTGCCTTTGGTGGAAAAGTACGAATAAGTTCCACATCGTCTAGGCGTGGACACGAGATGGATTTATAAGGTATACCAGGGGTATCTATGACATTCACTGTCATGCCGTCTTCCAATTTGGCGGTCTCCAATTGACTAGTCTGTGTAACGCCTGTAGAGCTAACATTTGACTTGAATGCCTTCCTCCCGAGTATGCTATTGCCGGTTGCACTTTTTCCGTTACCCGTCTTCCCGACCAGAACCAAAGTTCGAACTGCATCTAAATAATCCATTTTGTGGAATCAAAATTATCTACAATCAGAAACTCAGACCTATATATAACCAAATGGATCAAGGTGGCAATTTGTAGACCAAAAAACTCATATATATATATATATATAATGTTGCAAAGCCAAACAACTACTTAAGTAGGTGTTTGGAGTCTCTTTATTTGCCCAATTATAATTTCTACCAACTCCTTTAATATGACAACTACTTATTTACATTCACGTATTTCATACTTTTTTTAAAATGTCATCACTATAATTTCTGCAGAAGAATTGCAAAATAATGAGATTCAAACAAAGCACTACCAAAAGCAAGGTACTAATTCATTTCTTTCCTCTACACGACGCTCTTCCGATCTTACTGCACTATTCTCACCTTTATTTGCAGCATTCTCTTCCACGATCCGTCCTCGATTGTGAAATTATCATAGCCAACTTTTTCTTTCAATTCCTCGTTCACTTGATGGTTCCTTATCAACAATTGCTGGGTTTCAGCATAGATCGGAAGAGCACACGTCTGAATCTGGTTTGAAGCGGGAATTATGAGATGGATTTATAGAGTATATATACCAGGCGTATCAATGACATTTATTCTTGAATTTTTCTACATAAATGACTACAGTACACCTACAGAGCTTGCCTTGTTATAAAAACATGCAAGCTCTCTAAGCGTACTAAAGTAATTTTTGTAAAAAATTCCGTTTAATCTGTCTTAGAGATATTTTATTACATTTTTCAATTCTATTTGCCACATGCTAGGACAAAAGGCGTACCATTAGTGATGCACTTAAGTGCTAAGAAATGTTGTGGACAGCTAAATATATTCTCGATCAAAAGTGGCAAATACTAGTCAGAAATCCAAGTTCCATCACTAGGAAACAACTTTCAAATTTGATCCAGGTGGATAGAGTATATGAGATTCCTATATATCCAGCAAGCCTCATTTTTTCCCCCTGTTGGTCGAGCCTAATGACTTCAAAAGTTAAAAGGAACTTTTGAAGCTTTTTTGTTTTGCAAGTACGTATTCTTTTTATTTAGAAAAGTGCCTATTAGAACCACAATCGAGTAAGTGTTTCTTCCGTAAATATCTTTACACGAAAGGATAGAATTCGGATTTCTCCGAGTTGTTAACCTTTTTTTAATTTTAGTATTAATGTTAGTACAAATTACAACTTTGTTCCTACTTGAATCAAATCTCTTCCAGTGATAACGTGTATAAGTGGAGATTTTTGGGAGTGGGTGGCGTTATAAACTTCCATAGTTCGTTTGATCCTCAAAGTTATGGAGTTCGTATACTTTTATTGTAATATAATACAATAATTTTTTGATGTACCAGCATTAATAAAATGTTGCATAGTTGGATAATTAAATATTTGGTATCGATAAATTTCCTAAGCTGAGCTTTTCTTTCATAATAACAAGTTCAACTCAGTTTGTGTTGTTGTAGTGTTTTGACCCAATTGGTACTCCAGCCCAGCCCAAGTGTTGAGTCCAGCTTACGGCCCATAAGGAAACACCCGAATCCTAAATTCGGGTCAAGTGAATTGATCTTAGCCGTCGATTATCAAAACTCATCTGAACCGTTAACCTTGAGTATTTAGGCTATACGCGTCTCATTTTTAGGGTTGCAAAGTCTCTTGTATACGCTGCTAGGGTTTCCTCTAAGTTGTACCTTCTCTTTTCCCTCTGTGTGTGTCTCTGGTATGAGACTAAGTAGGGTTACTGTTTTTCTCCTTTACGTGGAGTAAATCTGAGAGTAGAGTGTATGTAAGGAGGATTCCCCTTTGTTTCTGCGTCTTGGGAAGTTTTTGATAACTGTTTGTTGTTCCGGTGCCTATTTGTGGTTCTAGTGATGTTTTGGGAGACCGAATCAACCTTCAGGTTGAGTCTCAACGGTGAGGAGTAGTGGCTCCAATTGATTTTGGAGTCACGAACCTTTCCGGGGTCCTTTGGGGCCAAAATAAGTCCTGCGTGTTCTTATTGCTTCACTTACTGCTTTTGCGTTCAAGTTGCTTGGTTTTTTTTTTTTTTAATCTGTGTGGACGGCCGAGAATTTCCTAACAGTTGTGTTAGCCGTGATCATTAACAGGGCAGAGCTAGCCTTCGAAAAATACAGGGCTGAAACTTTTCTTTTTCTTTTCTTTTCCTTTTTTTTGGTGGAAAAAGAAAAGGTAAAATGGGTGCTGGATTCGAACCAAAATCTTTGACATGAAAAAGGAAATGTTAATATGAGTTTAATTATTTAAAAACTGAAATACAAATACAAAATGCTATAAACTATTAGATCACACACATCTGTATTATTTAATATATTATCTTCAATGCGCTTCCTATATGAAGGAATGAAACTCACTTTGATAAAATCACAAAAATGGCAAGAACTTAAGATGAATCCAAAACTCCTTCAAAAAAAAAAAAAAAAAGAAAAAGAAAAAAAGAAAGAAAGAAAGAAAGAAAGAAAAAAGGAAGATGGATCCAAAAATTCTTATGGTATCACAATCCGATAAAACTCCAACGTGGAATTCCATTCGAAAAATGTTAATAGTGCATACAAGGTATACAAAGTTTATACACACATCTCATGTATTTACTTAAATATTTGTTCTTATATCTTTCTTAAAATGACTACTACTAGGGATATATGTAAATTCAGAAGTTTGTATACAATGTTAGTATGTATAACTTGTATGTACAAATAACACTCCTCATTTAATTCGGTTATCAGTCTACTCAAATGAGTTATCATCATTCTGGGCATGTCACTAGATGAATCTTACATTTCTTGAAAAAAAAAAAAAAGTCAAATAACCAATATTTATACACACACACACACACATAGACACACATTCAACTATTCGGCTTGCTAAGACTCATGTGGTCTTATGGTATTCATGTTAGTTTCCCATACCCTATATCATGATTCGATATTTCCCTCCCTACAAATCCTCTTGTAATTCACACCAAAAAAAAAATCCTTATTCCGCTTATGATTTTCCCCCTAATAATACTAAGATTGACTTTTTAAATTGAACATGAGAATTTTAATATGACATTTGATGGATTTTTGTCACCCACGATTATATATTTGCACCTTGAAACTCAGCAAATTTTTTTGGGGGCTATATAGGTAATTTCATTTCTAATTACTTTCTTTAACTATTTTACCCATGGATATCCAACGTTTATTTATGCAATATACGATTTAAGAAAGTTCTCTCATTTTTTACCTCTTTTTCCCCTAATGTGAGAATTGTAAGTTCAGCATTCCAATCTTGTGTGCTCTAATTTGGAACTCTTTACTTGAATTCCCTCGTGTTAGTACAAAAATCATGTTAGCATATTCTAATTTTATTTGTGATGTCAAAAATTACTTTGATATAATATTTGCATGACATGTTTGACGTGTGATATTTTTATTGCATACAAATTTGTTATTCTTACTTGCTTATGCATCAAGAATTTCGTATACATACAACTTCTAAGTTTCCTAGTTTGTGTTGTCTTTTGATTACCTTATTTAACTAGGTTAATTCTTATGCATGTAAAGTACTATTTGTATAAGGAAAGTTTAAGACTTTATGGTAAACTAGCATTCTACTTTTCTTGTATTTGTTTCGTAAATGTATATGGTAACTTTGATTCTTGACTTGTACAAGAAGTCAAAGTTCACACTATGTGTGTGTGTGTGTGTTTCTCTTGTAGGCTAAATCATCAAGAGTTGAGCTATACATTCTTTGCTATATTCCAAGAACTTGACACATACAAGAGAGCAAACACACCCAAACCCGTGAGATTTACTCTTACATTGTTCTTACACTTCAAAATAGTTGTGTTTGAATTGGCTACCCTTCATAGTGCGTTGGTAAGCGACCGACGTATGCGCAAGGGACTATCCACTCAAGGGTGAAGTAGTTTAGAATTTCAAGTGACTTAAGATGAGTTTAGGAGATCTCTAGGAGCTTGATGTAAATTCTGGGAGGAGGATGAGAGCAAAAGAAGACGAGCAACGGAGTTGTCACATGTCAAAAGGCTTAAAGAGGGAGTTTCTTTTATAAGTTTTCCTTTTGAGTGTTAAGTATATATTGCGATATCACTTATTATCTTTTGCTGTATTAAACTTACCTGTGTTAGTGGATCGGTTGTCCTGTGGCAAGGGTGCCCCGCGGTTTTTTCCTTTTTGGGTTTCCGCGTCAACAAATCTGGTGTTGATTCTTTGTTTATTTTTCTTCACTAGATTACGCGTTACTGTTCAAGTCTTACGGACCAGGATATATCCTACCTAGCTTACGCTGATTATATCTCTAACTTGATATAGATATATCCTATCGTACTTAATCAGACTAATTACGAATTGATTTATTACTATCTGTGTTACTCTTAATTATCTGCGTTCTTTGCTGTATTGATGCATAACTTACATTAAGTAATTATTAATCAGATAATTAACTAAGTAGGTCTAGGTGACTCATTTTTCAACACCTCATAATCACATAGATTTATAGTTATCGATGAACATAACTACTGGCTTCTTCTTACTGGGTTTGTATCATAAATGTACAAGATGGGTAGTCCTTTTCCATAATAAGGTTAACCTTTCAAATTATGAAATTCACAAGTATTAATCTTCCGATCTCAATATATTCAAAAGCACAAGTTGATCAAAGTAAGACTCAGAATGAACGATACATTTTAAGATGGATACAAAAAACGAGCCACCATCTTTCAAGATATGACAATGTTGGTTATACTGGTAGTTAATTTTTTTCCCTCTTTTTTGTGTGGAAACCATTAGTTAGTTTAGTTTGTTAAACACTTCGATATCATTTGCAAATATTTTGCTATTTGTGTTCAATTTTTTTATTTTGTTACACAAGGGGAGATAGTGGAGCGAAGGGAAATCCGGAGAGGGGCATGTGTAATTCAAACTCAGGACCTCCACCCCCAAAATGCGAGGATTTTAACCATTAGAGTACAATTCAAATCACGTGTTTAATGGTTAAGGTAACTGGTTTGATCATAATAATATTTATTGTATATGATTTATTTTTTCTTGTAACTAAATATTTAGCTTTGGTTAATATAAATGGACATATTTGAAGCTTGCCATTCTACTCCAATTCAAGTTAAATTGGAATAGATTTTTCACTTGAGTGTTATGTGAAGAAATGTAATGTTGTAATGATGAATGTAGAAGAAAATTTTCGGGGCGCTACCCGCAAACTCCTGGGAAGGCGGCGACGCCCATTCCAACCCCCTCGCTAGAATTTTTTTTTGCCCCCACTAAAATTACTTCCTAGCTCCCCAATCTTGTGATGGATATTCTAATTTGTATATACAATATATATATATATATATATATGTATATACACGCATATAGATTAGGAAACAACTAATTGAAACTTACTTAAGTATATTCGACGACTATTTACAAATATTGCATTACTTTTTCCGCATAACATAATAATAATAACAATCCACATAATAACTATCGTTAAAAAAAAAAAAATAGGAAAAACAATACACATAATAACCTCGTAGATTCATGTAACTATAAGATTCTCGTAAATTGTAATTAATCACACGATAGAACAAATATTACATGGGATCTTCTTCTTTAGATTCTCTATCTTCTCATCCAACTCCCACAATTTATTCTCTGATTCCCTGTGAGCATTTTCCAGTTGTTGATCTTGCCTTCTAGTGGTTTCCTTTGGCTTCAATCTCACCAGAGCATCAATGTGATCATCTTCGACAGCTCCTCCGTGCCTTGGAGTCTTTACCTTTCGATCCTCTGTCTTCTCATTCAACTCCCACATTTTATTCTTCGATTCCCTGCGAGCATCGTCCAATTGTTGATCTAGCCTTCCAGTGGTTTCCTTTGGCTTCAATTTCACTTGCGCGCGATTGCGATCATTTTCAACTCCTCCTCCGCGCCTGGGAAGATTCTTTAGATTTGGCAGGTGCAAATTCGGCGTTGGCTAACAATACTTTTTGAGCAAAAAAAGGAAAAAAAAAAAAAAAAAAGGTTACAATTTGAAGTCACACTAAATATTGATGAAGCATCAGCATTAAAAAATAGATCACCTTGAAAGAAAAAAAGGAAAAGAAAAAAAAAAACAATCACCTTGAATTGAACAAATAGGTCATTTTTGTATGGTTGTCCATCATTTTGGTCTACAACCTTATTCACCAGGCAAAGAAGCTGTCTCAACTGTTCATTTTTTTTGGATTCATCTCTTGCATGGTCATCAAAGAGGACACACCGGTTTCCACACATTTGGAGAACCTCCTACACCAAGATTGATCGGTAATTAACATCTATTATAGATTTCACGCAATAATAATAATAACTTCCAAACAAAATAGAATTAATTAACATGAGTTGGATAAAAACAACGCCAGTCGACCAGTTACCTTGAGAGGACCAGTGGAATTGCGATCTAAGTAATCATCTAATGTCTCATC
>CAVNYN010282145.1:0-15418 GCA_963692815.1 Nyctanthes arbor-tristis
CATAAGTCTTGTATTGCGTGCAACAAAGCTTTCCACTGGCAACGACTAGTGATCCAGTTGATAACCTCCACTTCTGATCACCAAAAGTACTGAAATACCCGATTCGGTCGAGAGTATTTATTGCAAGCAGATTAAACCGCATGTCAGGAATATGCCTCACATCCTTCAGAATTAGGATGTACCCCATATTTATCTCCAGGTGAATATCACCGATCCCCATGATTTTGGAATGTGAAGAGTTAGCCATATTTGACTGGCCATAATCACATGCTCTGTATGTAGTAAACAACTCAATATTTCTACAAACATGGTATGAGGCACCACTGTCAACATGCCACTCAGTAAGAGGGTCTCCAATATGTAGGCATTGACCCACTCCGCAAGTGAGTACATCACTAGTCACCACACCTACAGTATTTTCATCCTCTTTCTTCTGATTATTACCCTCTTTCTGCTCTCTCAACCAAATTCTGCAATTTCTTTTATAATGACCCTCTTTGCTGCAATGATAACAAGTCTTCTTATCTTTTGACTTTGACCTGCCTCTAGACTTGCTGTGACGCCTTTGTCATTTATTCTTGCTTCTTCCTATGTGATCATCTGAAACAAGAGCCAATGTATTATCTGAACCCACATGCAATCCTGAAGATTTCCTCCTGATTTCCTCATTCTGTATATTGTTCTTCACAGAATCCATAGATAACACACCATCTAAAGCAGAATTACTAATAATCACAACAAATGTCTCCCAACTGTCTGGCAAAGAACTCAAAAGCAGTAATGCTTTCAATTCATCCTCGAGAGTCATTCCCATTGTCACCAGCTCATTCACAACATTCTGAAAATTATTCAAGTGCTCTGTTACGCTCGTACCGTCCTTATATTTCATATTGACCAAGTCTCTGATCATAAAGGACTTTTTGGCTGCAGTTTTCTTCTCAAACATGGACTCCAATTTAGTCCACAATTTATTTGCATCTGTCTCATGTGCCACATGATGAAATACACTATTATCCACCCACTGTCTTATCGTCCCAATAGTTTTCCTGTGTAATTTCTGTCAATCCCTATCTTCCATATCTTCCAGTTTAAAATCATCACCATCAATAGGATCATGCAAATCTTTACAATAAAGGATATCCTCCATCCTAGGTTTCCATGTCACCCAACTGTGATTGGTAAGCCTGATCATAGTACTACCAACTGGGTCATCCATTTTAATCCATACAATTGAACTTGTCTCTGATACCACTGTTGGGAATTTAACCAATTTCCCTAAACTCTTGTGATTAAAATAGGCAATCAATATATCAAATAATAATATACGTGCAGAAACGTAAATAACACCAGGAATTATTTAACGTCGTAAAACCCTCCAATGAGAAGGGAAAATCGACGGGGCAAACCGACAACTCCGCTATCACCAAATAATAATGGGAATACAATGTTTATCCTCTCAAGATTATCGCCCTAAATCAAGAGGTAATCACACACTACCACAATCACGCAACACCATCAAGAATAATATTCTTAGCACCACAAATAACTCATCTAATAATAGATGGAACCCAATAATCAATAATACGAGATGAGAAAAATATCACCTAAATCCGTTTCAAGAATTAACTTGGAGAAACCACCGCTTGAAGAAGACGAATACCAAATCGAATGTCGAAATAACGTTCCAAGCGATTAATCACAAAAAGCTAATTTTCTTTCCAAGAAAACACTGTACGGCTGAATTTTCCTCAATTTCGCTTCGATTTCCATGCACAAATTGTGATGATATTATCACTTTCCGTGTTTCGTGCGTCTGCTTTTCGGTTGACTTTTTTTCTTTTTATTTCCTACCGCATCTCCTGTTTCCCTGTTTCCGTGTACCTATTTTTTTCTTGGGCAGCCACTCTGACGAAACGAACACCCACAAATCCTAAACATATATATATATATATATAGTGAATAAATCAAATCCAAATTAGTTTAGGATTTTGTGTCTCTCAAGGCTTCTAATTTTTATTCAGCCAAATTACTTAATTCATCATCCAACTTTGTCTTGTGTTTAAGTTGGGTATCAACATGGGCTGGACCCGCCCAACACAAAGACAAATCAAATTAATCCGTTTCAACTTTTGCATTTTATATCAAGAAAATATGAAATTACATTACATTTAACAAAATAGTTTATCACACCACTCAATCCTAGCCATTGGCCAACCAGTAATGATACAAAACATAGAACAACAAAATACAATCTCACCCATAATGTTAGATAAGAAAACAAATCTTATAATGCTTGGCTATTGTTATAACCCGGTGGATTATGAGACTTAGCATTAAAGAAATATAATGGAGGACAATCAATCATACCCACCAAACAATTGGACAAAATATCAGCAATCATAATAATAATAAAAAGATAAATTCATGTTACAAGTTCGTTACGAGTAGACAAAGTTTCTTGAATTTACTCCTCTAATCAAATCAGTTTATAATATTCAAAAAAATTAATTAGAAAAAAGAACCAAATTTTCAGGTAGATAGAGTTAAAAGATAGTAGCAAAGAGCAAATTAACATCAGCAATCAAAACTCAGCAAGTTTGACGACTTACATAATCTTTGAGAACGGAAGGAAGACACAAGGATTTTTCAAGATATGCTTCAACCAAACAATAACTTTGGGAAGATATGAAAAAATGGCATGTTATATGTGGCACAATTTCAATAGGTGATGGAAAAGTGCGTGATTATCATCCAATGAATTTGTGCCAATTAACTGTTGAGAATTAAGGTAAATTCCCCGATTACGGCCGCAGGACCGTTGTTCAAGGAATTTAATTGAGACAAGGAAAAATAAAGGAACGAAGACAAATTTACAGACTGTCAAAACTTTCCACTATATAATTAAAGTCGCTTACAACCATACAGAATTTTCACTCGCCAAACCAATTCCCCAAGTATAATAAGAAAAATATATCAAACTTTACCGCATCTATTAATTTCTACCCTTTGAACAAACCACAAAGAGTTACAAGAAAACTCTTTAAGATGTTAGACTCACTAATTTTTCTCTCAACTCACTTGTACCACTTGTGCATAAAAGAAGAAAAAAATATCTCTATTTATAGGTTTCGTTTTCTTAGAAGACAAGACAATTCTTCTATGATTTGGATTCCATTTCCTCTTAGGATTCTTCTTTTTTCCCTTTCTTTTTCCTTTTCAATTTTGGATTATTTTTGGCAACAAACTCAACAATCTCCACCTTGCCAAAATAAGGCAAAATCTTCATCTTCTCCAGTCTTATACACAATATTTGAGAAATTACCAGACAAACTTTTGACACACTTTGACAGTCTCATACCCCACCACATGAGTGTATATAACCACTTAAAATTAACAACAATTCCAAGCATTTCATCAGCTCAATGTCGAAATAAACGTGTTGATATTTGTTGTGCAACTATCTTGTTAGCTTTTTAGAGAGCTCATCAGCCATCGACATTACTACAACCACACACCCTGCATCACGCTAACCAATGTCCGTGCGTAAATACAACCGCTAGAAGTAATACATATCCTTTACCATGGCACCTAGCGACACGCCATGGGGATGTACCTACATACTTCATATCACATCTTCACCGCCCTCACACAAAGAGAGTCAGATTGTCCAAATCTGAACAGTAGTCGAACTTGCTCCACCTGGACAATGTTTTCTCAAGTGATCAGCTAGTCTACAACACCAACAAGTTGCAACAATCACCAGTCCCCAGATGATCTCATTGAAAATTTTTATATCTACACCAACTCGTAAAGAACTAAACAATTTTTTCAATTGCAATAAATTTGAAGAACCCCTTGCCGAATCTACCTCTCCAAATTGATGTCATAATTCCTTCACAGCGAATATTCTATGAATATTTACAAGAACATTTCTGGCTAGATAGAGACACATCCTGGTTCCAGTCTTCAAATATAAATCTTCCCAATCACTATCGCTCATACGGGTTCCAGCAATTTTGTTAGAACAAGGAGAATGTTTTCCTTTGAAAACTTTAAATTGCCCAATCAAAATCAAGAAATTCCAGACTTGTTCTAACCACAAGTCAAACTTGATTATCACAACTTTGTACTTTGTCATATCTTTCCTCTACTCCACCTCAAACAAAACTTGAAGCTCTGATACCACTGCTGAAAATTAAGGCAAATTCCCCGATTCGCCCGCAGGACCGTTGTTCAAGGAATTTAATTGAGACAAGGAAAAATAAAAGAACGAAGACAAATTTATGAACTGTCAAAACTTTCCACTATATGATTAAAGTAGCTTTTAACCATACAAAATTTTCACTCACCAAACCAATTCCCCAAGTATAACAAGAAAAATATACCAAACTTTACAGCATCTACCAATTCTACCATTTGCCTAACCCGCGAAGAATTAAAGAAATCCCAAGACGCTAGACTAGTATTTTTTCACAAGACTCTCTAACCCGACCCAAGTGACACCCTAAATTTTACCACACCTAATTTTCTACCCTTTGAACAAACCACAAAGAGTTACAAGAAAACTCTTCAAGGTTCTAGACTCACTAATTTTTCTCTCAACTCACTTGTACCACTTGTGCATAAAAAAAGAAGAAAACATCTCTATTTGTAGACTTCGTTTCCTTAGAAGACAAGACAATCCTTCTATGATTTGGAATCATTTTCCTCCTAGGATTCTTCTTCTTTCCCTTTCCTTTTCCTTTTCAACTTTGGATTATTTTTGACAACAAACCCAACATTAACAGCGTTAACTTTTCATGTATATTTTCATATCTCCCTATAATTAATTTTTAGCATATAGCATATAGCATATAGTACATGTTTCTCCAATTCCTCGACAATCTCGTCAAACAATTTCTCTGGTGTAGAACCAAAAGTGTTTTGAGAATCCTTGACCTGGAATTCAACAATTGGTGATGAATAACTTTTCATGACCGGTAAAATACAAAAATTGCACAAACTTTCTTGATTGAGAAAAGCTCGACGCAACGTACCTTTGTATGATATTCAATCCAGTGAGTTTTAGAAGAGAGCCTGAAGCTATGTGCTTATCCATCATCTTGCAAAATTCACAGCGGTTTTGACGTTTAGCTCGTCTCAATTCCTTATTACAAATTAAACAATTAATGCTAAGTGCTAAAAATAATATACATGCTGCCAACTATGGACATTTTAATTCTTTTCCATTGTGAACCAACCCATCGCAAGAAATCATGGGATTTTTCAGGATATGCTTCAACCAAACAATAATTTTAGGGAGAAATGAAAATATAACATGTAAAAATGGCATGTAGATCGGAAGAGCACACGTCTTCATTAGGTGATGGAAAAGTACCCATGTGATCATCATCTAATGAATTTGTGCCAATTAACAATGTCAATTTTTCATATATATTTTCATATCTCCCTTTAATTAATTTTAACCAAATAGTACAAAATACCAACACTTCAAGTACTTGTTTCTCCAATTCCTCGACAATCTCGTCAAACAATTTCTCTGGTGTAGAACCAAAAGTGTTTTGAGAATCCTTGACCTAGAATGCAACAATTGATGATGAATAACTTTTCATGACCGGTAAAATACAAAAATTGCACAAACTTTATTGACGGAGAAAGCTCTACGCAACACAAGTAAACAATAAGTAAAAGTACCATTGTATGATATTCAATCCAGCGAGTTTTAGCATAAGAGAGCCTGCGGCTATGTGCTCATCCATCATCTTGTGAAATTCATAGCGGTTTAAATGTCCAGCTCGTCTCAGTTCCTTATTACGACTTAAACAACTAATGCTAACTGCTAAAAATAATAATTCTTTTTTATTATTATTTATCATATTTTCTTTTTTCCTATTATCTACTGCCCACTAATTTTTCCTTTCCTTATCCCTTTTTTGTTTCTTTTTATTTATTTTTTCTTTAACCACCCGCTATTGCGCAAAGTTTGAACCCCGTGAGTTTTTACTTCCAATATGCTGTATAAACCATCAAACTATATTATATGTTTTAAAATATATTACATAATGTAGTATATTAGTATTTCTAATGTTTAAAGTTTTTTTATTGAAATTTATAAATCAACAATAACATACTAGTTAACCGATGATCCAACTGTTAAACTGGTAACTCAGTAAACTAGTGTGTTTATAAATTTTATAAATTAAAAATAACCTACCAGTTAAAACAGATGATCAAACAACATTACGTTATGATTTGTCACTAAAATTTGGTGGTGCAATGAACGGGTGAAAAAGGAGCTAGTTTGTCCAATAAACATTGACTGTCATTTGTTAACATTATCATTTTCCTAATGCGCCATATATTTTATTATTTGTGCAATTTTTAAGTATTATTACTATAACTAGAGATTAATAGGTTGGTCTAGTAGATAAAAACCCAATCTCATATTAGAACGAATCTCATTTACCACTCCCATCCGCTCTTCTCGCAATAAAAATGTATTAGTATAACAAAATGAAACATGACTAAATGGTTTGTTTCCATATGGTTATTAAGAAAACCATATATATGAAAGGATTTTTTTTTTTTTTTTTTTTTGTGTCCAAAAATATGAATGGACATGTTCATATGTCAAATAAATTTCTCTCTCTAAATTCTAGATTAAATTCCCAAAACCAAGACACAAACCATTTGCACGCGCACACGCTCTCTCTCCAGAGAGCCGACTAACATATTGGTTTTTCTTTTCTTTTCTTTTTTTTTTTTCAAATACTAGAACAGGGTGGAAAAATGGAAAGAAGGAATTGTTGTATAGCTATAAACAAACCAAAACTGAATGATGAAAATTTTGGTTTTGATTAGAAAATAAACAATGATTTTTTTGTTATCTAAAAAGAGAAGTGTTCAAAAACCTTCACAGGTATTATTACAAAACTTCTCACCCCACGCAACATATATAGATACACACGTGAGTTTGAAATACACATGACATGTATCAATACAGACCACTCCAAGACTGTTGATTTTCGGTTCAAGTAGGATTTCTTGGAATCATAACCAAACCCAAGCACTCCTTGCCTCCAATTATTATTTGATAAAAACCGTTAGAATAACCTTCAAACCGACCAGTTAACTCAAAACTCTCAATCACCCCAAAAGAGTGGCCATCTTTAAATAGAAAAATGAATTCGTGCTAATTAATAAATATAACATACATGAAACTTGGGTTTTATTATTGTAAAGGAAAGAGAAGTTAGGCATATATATTTCCCTTTCATTGTTTTGTTACATGTTTTTTTCCTTTAACTACCAGAGAAATCCGTTATCATTCCATCTTATTCAAGTACAAAATTCGGTTACACACCAACAAATTTCCAGTGTTTCGGTTGTCATCCTGAAAGCAATCTGCATTTCCTACATAAAAACAGCATGGCTCTATATATAGCATAAACAGAAATATTTCATAAGTACTCGCATTTCACTCTGTGGCTATATAGGCACTAGTAGCCTTTCCATAGATTGATTTGTCAGGCCACCTAGAGTACCAAAAAAAGAATAGGGCACAGCATTCAGCAGCCATGACTTCTAATCTAACTATAAATGAATGGCAACATTTAGGTCTTCAAATGCTGAATGAAACAGATACCATTGGCAAAGAAAAACCAGCTTTCCCAAACATTTCCCTTCATCTCCGCAAGGATGACAAAAACAAACCCTGTAATATTTTATACGATGATGGGGATAGATTACTGGCCAGATCCAAAGCTGCTGTTAATTCTTTTATTTGGGTCGGAAACATGTAAACTTCGTTGGCTTGATTATTTCGCACTTGGTCTTCCAGTATCCTGAACAGAATCAAGTCTTTGTTACGTGCAGTCTATGAATGATAAAAAGCATAAACTACACATTTAGAATGGAACTTTGAGAAACAAACATCAATCTTCATAAGTAAAAAACCAGACACTGTACGCTTTATATGATAAATAGCATCCTTGTGGATAATTATATTCTACATAAAAAGTATAAATCTGAACCCTCATCACAGGCTAAAAAGAAAAATGAGGAAAGAAAATTCAGAACATTTAAACAACGAGAAATAGAGAATTCAGCAGCCAAACTAACCTCGCGCCAGATTCATTGCCATGAATAGAAGCAGAAAAAAGCACTTTCACCGTAGGGTGCATAACTATTTTTCCAGCCGTTTCCAATGGGCGCAAACAATATCCTCCACTAGACCATGAAGTTGGATTCAAGAGTACAATTTGCAAATCTGCCGATTTAGTTTGCAAATCCCTAACAATAGTCCGATATGATAGTTCGTCTTTTGCACTTTCTAGCAACTGGCTTGTAAACATCCGCTCCAGGGTGTAGTTCCTGTTTTGAAAATCAATAGTGCGTGGTCTTGTAAACATTTATCTCTCAAAAAAAAAAAAAGGGACACATTATAGTCAGTTAGCTAAGTTGTTGAGACTAGTTTGGTCAGAGATTCAAATAAGGGGGCTAAGCATTCAAATAACCTTGGGAAAGATAGACCTCTTTAATGCCTATCAACATATTGTATTTTAATACACATCTCTGCAATTCTATATTGAACTATATACAAAAATACAACCAGTTTTTCAAGAGCTTAACAAATGGCATAAGAGCATTAACCTGGCAAAAAGTAAAGGCATCGACCAGGAATTAATGGCAACAAGTTTCACTGGAAAAATTGTAAACGGAGGATGGTTTGAGCTCGGTATTGGATCGGATAAACATACAACTAGAGTGGATGATATGAACCAGCTAAGGGAAGAACCCTGGGAACCCACGAACATCTTGAATCTCCTCCAAGAAAGCTAAAAATCGGATGGGTTGGCAAGTTGAACCTGGACTCATTGATATACAATCAAGAACCATGGATTATATGTTGAATGCCACAAGAAAACGTCACTCTTCGGGATAAGTTCAAAACTTTATTCATGAAAAATAAAGAAAACAAGGAATTTAACCTCATCAACAATGAGAATCATCTATCAACTTTTAATTCTTATTCATAATTCTCTCCTTATTTTTTTGTATGATGAACTAAAACCTATACTACTTGAATTAGGAAACATGAATTCTAAGACTAGTTGGAAAATAATTAAATACAAATTAGGAAACACGAATTCTAATTACTTGTCCAAATTTGACACTGGATTATTTTTGGTCAAGTTGATCTTTGATTGGCTGCTCCCTGGCGTCGTATAATACCCTCCTTCGTCAAGAATCAAGATGATTCATCCTTGAATCATCACCTAGTGCAAAGGAAAAGCAATGTCCACTGGATCAAAAGGAAATTGATTTCCACCATTGCATAGGCAATTCACATTGCCGTCCCCCAACTTGCAGGGATAGTTAGAACGAAGTGCAGATTCCCCCTGACCCCCACAAAACAAGATAGGTTGATTCATTGCCACCCAATTATGAACATCAACGGGTAAGAAAAATGGGATAGGAGGGGTTAACTTCATGAAATACTATATGCGGATCCTTGTAACACTCCAAGTCTAAAAACCCTAAACATGAACTATTACCAATCTACTTGACTATACAAACGGAAATAGAAGAATTAATATCAAAAATGTTTTTACTTCTTTTTTATTATAAAAATTCTATATAAAAGTTCTATAGAAATCTCGACAACGTCTTCTCTCTAAATTGAACTTAGCCGTCCTGTAGAGACGGCAACATCCACAATTCTAAAGCAAAATACCAAACCCGACTACCTCATCCTCTTCTTTAACAAAACACAGCAATCATTTCCAACATTTCAATATGGGCAGAAATCAAAATTCTTAGTAGCATCCCAATTCAACTTTATGAACAAAATTACTCTTAAATTAAAGCTAAGATTGAGAGACACAAAAATTTTCATCACATTCCTTCTTTATATAAATAAGTTCATATAGGTATTTCATCAAACACTTTAATTGCACAAGGAATATCAACTGATCCTCTTATCTTTCCACATTTCCACAACCACCCCAAACTAGATGATAGTACACCAATTAGAGCAACAACATAGAAATTTAAGTTCAACCTTTAAAAATTATCTCACGAAAGATTCATCATACAAAATTTTCATCAAGCTTATCTAAATGTGGAGTCTTATTGGAAGCAAAAGTCAAACATCAAATGGCTTCAGTTGGGGGATAAAAGCACAAAGTATTATCATACTTGAGTTAAGATGAATTGAGCCACAACCAGAATTTGGAGTATTTGGATGAATGATGTTGAAATCACTGATAAGGAAGCTATCAAAGAATTCACTATCAATTATTTCAAGCTTATGTTTTCTTCTCGAGAGAGTGCAATGGACAATGACCTTCTCAATTATATCCCTAATCTCATCACGGTGGAGGAAAACAATCTTCTGTCACTTACCAGAAATGGAAGTGAAGTAGGCTATGTGGGTCATTGATGGAGATAAGGTTGCAGGGCAAATGGATTTACAGCACACTTTCTCCATGTTTGTCAGGAATAATTGCCTTCTTCCAAGGCCAATTCATCCACAAAAGCTTCTCCAGCACTAACATTATTCTCATTCCAAAAAATACAAACCCAACAAATTGGAGTGACTACAGACCTATAAGCTTATGAAACCTTTAATAAGCTCATCTCCAAGGTTCTTGCCACAATCAGACTGGCTTTACCAAGGGGAGAAGTATTGGTGAAAACATACTGCTTGCCCAAGAATTCATTCGTCATCTAAATCACAAAACTAGAGGCAACAGTGTGGCCTTCAAACTGGATTTTGCAAAAGCATATGACAAACTGGACTGGAATTTTCTCTACAAGGTTCTTCATAGGTTTGGTTTCTACAGCCAATGGATTAATCTTAACCAGATATGTATCCCTATTTGCCGGTTCTCTGTACTTATTAACAGTGAGGCATGTGGTTTCTTCAAATCTACCAGAGCATTGCGCAAAGCTGATTCCGTTTCACCCTATCTCTATCAATGTTGCCGAGGCTCTGTCTATAAGTCCTAATGCCCTCCAAAAACTTAAGCGATATACCATATTTAGACATAAATGCATGTGCTTGTTTCACATGTTGCCTTTGCAGATGATGCTTTCATTTTTGGTAATGGTAGTAAAATTTATGTGAGAGCTTTAAGCTTGCTTTTAGATAAATATGAAGCTGTGTTCAACAGGAATAAGAGTGGTTATATGACCAGTAGCAGTCAGAACTTCATTTGTAGAAAAACTAAGTTTGTCGCTAAGGAACTACCATTTACTTATTTTGGAGCACCCATTTATAAAGGAAACAAAAGAATCCATTTATTTTTTATTCTCTTATACAGAAAATCAGAGGCCGTATCAGTGGATGGGAAAAGAATTCCTCTCTGCAGCAGGATGACTTACTTTAATTAAGAGTGTTCTACTCATTCCTATCTCATGAAGGTCATTGACCCACCAAAAAGTGTGATCAAGAAGATTGAAGAACACTGTGCCAAATTCTTTTGGGGAGACGTGCTTGAACATAATGGGATCCACTAGTCCGAATGGAAACCATTATGCATGCTTGAATTTGAACTAGGAATTAAAAGGCTGGGAACTCTTGTCCAATGTTTTGGGATGAAACTTTGGTGGAATTTCAAAGCGTGCTTGATTCAGATGTTTGAGAATTGATTTTGTGAAAAAGTGACTTTTTGGGAGAATGTTTGGTTGAAAAGTAAGGAAGTGCAAGATTGTTTTAATGGATAAATACGTGGCTGAAAATGAGTTTGGGTGAGAATTGATTTTGGAAAATCTAAATCAAATCAACCCTCAGAAATAGAACATCATTATGGGCTGAATATCTTCATTCTAAATATTGTAAATTTAAGCATCCTCTCTTAAGCAATTCCAGCAGCCAAGACACTTGAACACGGAATAGACTTGTGTAAACTCAAAGAGAAGGTAAAGGAATTCATTACATGGGAGATGGGAAAGGGCCACTTTAGCTTCTGGTTTGATAGTTGGCTTGACTCTAAACCTTTGCATTACATCTTCCGCAACATGAGACAACCTAATCTTGTTATAGCTGATTTTATCATTGATGTTGGTGGAATCTCTCTTTACCTGAGGAACATACCAATGCCAGTATTAGAGAAATGCTAGGCAATATCCCGATTTCTGAGGAGTATAAAATTTGGTTGAGTCTGAGCAGAAATAAGCAATTCTCCATTTCTAGCACATGGGAACTCATCAAGCAGAGGAACACTCAGAGATAATCTCGGGAATTTATCTGGCATAGTAATGTCCCCAGAAAAATTTCTATCTTCTGCTGGAAACTATGGCACAAATGGATTGAAACTGGTGAGGTGATTCAGAATAGATTCAACTATATGTTCCCATTCAAATGCCTTTGTTGCAAACAGGTGGAAACAGTTTCTCACTTTTTCCTTCATGGTGAGGTTACATTACATGTCTGGAAATTATTATTTTTTTTTTTTACAGAGTGTTTAACATCCAAACAAAGATTTTCAGCACAATTCAAGAGCAATTTTCTACTGTTTTCTCTCATATACTGAAGTCAAACCAGGCCATATCAGAACCATTATCCGATGATTATCCCTTGGTTTATTTGGAAAAGTAGAACTGATGCTAAGCACAACCACGTTCCCATGAACCCTTGAGATATTGCTCAGAATTGCAAAAATTTCATTTTCAAACTTGGTTGGGGTAAAATACTAAAACTTGAAAACTGGAAGGGTGATGAACAGATATTTGCCAGTTGGAACAGCTTGGAGTCCAGTGCATATCAACCATCCTCCTACACTCATTATCTTCCCACTAGATTTACATTTACTATTGCTTCTATTTCTAGTAGGGCAAGGAGTTTTTATGGTGGTAGTTTTGATGATCAACAAACATGGAACCAGTATCACTTCATTAAGATTTCCAGTTGGCTTGCTGCTTTATTAGCTTTAGATGAAGGAGTGTCCTCTTATCTTGCTTCAAGTACTATTCTCCCTCAAGTCTGTATGGATTCACCTATTGCCATTCAATGCTTACAACAGAACTTCCTTCGGTCCATTGAATCATTCAAGTGTGCAAGAAGATCAAAGAGAAAGGTGATGACTTGAAGACTTCCCTATGCTTTACACCCTGACGGTTGAAATTTCTCTTGGTTGTTGCTTTCGGAAACCAACATTTATGACAATATTGACGAAGCTCTTCCGATCTCCTTAACTTCATTTACCTCAGCTGCAAAAGGGCCTATATATTGGATATTGGTTAATGGCTTTCCCACTTCTTTCTCCCTTCCATTGTCAGCCAAGGAACCACAAAATCCTCCCATCTTTCCTCTTTCTCGTGGACTTCCTTCTTTCCTCTTGGTTGTGCAGAAGGAATCACCATCTAATGCGAAACCCAAAGCATGTTTGTTTTCTAATGGCATTGGAACCTTTTGTTTGAAGTTGAAGATGTTGACACTGCTCTTGCCATGTGTAAAATCACAATGGATCCCTCACTGTTTCATCACTATGCTAAGAAGAACCCTCATGTTATGCAAGGTATAGAAGTGGAAAGTGTCAACAGATCCCATTTTAAGGCTGCTATGGGTGTTATTCAGTGTCCATTTGAATATGCCAAAGCCTGCTTTCCTAAGCCTCCCAAAAGAAATGCTCTTATGGCGGAAATCTTGAACACTGGCATCTTTGATGAGGAACACTACTACAGCCTCCCTACTGAGCACATATTACTGAAGGCTTCCAGATCCTCATTGCTCAACATCCACACCTTCCCAAATTGTATCTGGGCAGAAAATTTGTCATGGACAAGATGCAAAGAGACTCAAACCTCCTTGCTTCCTATGCAGCCATTCAAGGTGCAGAAGCAAAGGCAGCATTTGGGAAATGGAAGAGGAATGAGGGCCAATCTCAAGTTTTTTGAGACTTTGTTGGGATCTTTACTGAGGCTTTTTCCTTCTGTTTATGTTGCTAATGTCCTTGCTAGGGAGGTTCTGGCTGAATGCCCCCCTCCCTTGTTTTTTGTTTCAATAGTGATCAGGGCATCCAACCCCCCACCCCCAACCCAAAAAAAAAAAAAAAAAAAAAAAAAAAAAAAAAAAGAGAGAGATTAGATGGAGGCTTCAAAACCGCACCGACACTCTCTTGGTGATTTTCTAAAAAAATGAAACTAATATTTGGAATGCCAAAATTATTCTCAGATAAAACTGGAAGGGTGGCGCACAAAAAGTATCAGAAGAACTTCTACGGGCCTCCAAATGATGTCATTCCAAGTCTAAAATGATAGATAACTCATAGAAGGTCATTTTCCAATTTGAATCATGCCAAATTTCAACATATACTATTAGTTATGACCTTTCAAAGTTTAAGGGCAGACTAGTTCATTTTCATACAAGCCTTTGCCAAACACTTACAATGCGTGAAAATTCCTTTAAGCATTTCTTCAACTATATACTTTACATGTTCAACACACACACACACACACATATGCATATTATTCCTCTATCCCAGTAAAATGATTATCATTAATCATCCAAAAATCCCATTACACCATGACAATAACATAAACTATTCATGTCCAATTTGATATCTAATAGTTAGAAAAATGTAAAGAACACAACACAAACATGAACTAGGAGTCTCCATACAACATAAAACATAGCAATAGAAGTTTTACCATGTACCTACATGTGTATATACGTGTATATACTTTAATAGAGGCCAAGAAAAATTGAAGGAGAAGAGGCGCAAATTCGGGGCTGCTTCAAGAAGGGGGCGAGTGAGATGCGTAGTAGTCAATGAGAGGGAGGACCAAGAGGGGAAGAAATATGGAGAAAATGGCTTATCTGACATTGAAAATTCGTGGACAAGAGGAAGAGCGGTGCTGGAGTAAGTCAGAGAGAGAGAGAGAGAGAGAGAGAGAGAGAGAGGGAGGGGGGAGGTGGGGAGCGCTTAAGGTTTTTATTTTTTCTTGGGAATTGATCAATTTAGTCCCCTAAGAATGTAATTTACTCAATTAAGCCCAAATTTATTTATTTCTCACTAAGTCTTTTACTAATTGATTTGTGCTAGATGACCTTTGCTAAATTATTACTCCCTAATAAGTTATCCAATGCCAATTTAATATTTAACACTTAAAATTAGTTTAACCCGTGCTTAATGCAATTTCATAAATAATACACACAAAATATGCACAAATAGGCACATTTGCACATGAATAAACTTTATATACTAGGCACATTGACTATTATTGCATCCAAGTCTTTCCATTGTGAAATAAAGCATAATTATTGACAATAATAATAGTAATTATAATTAAAATCATTAAATTAAACAAATTCACATAATTAGGAAAATGAACCCAGTGTTACAATACTCCTGTGTAATCTCCTCAACAATTAGATTTACTTCTTTCTCCCCTTCTTCCCTTTCAATTTCTC
>CAVNYN010282152.1:0-18494 GCA_963692815.1 Nyctanthes arbor-tristis
TACAAAAGCTACACACATCATTTGGGACCCTTGGATGTACCTTACTTCTATTCTGATTTTGCGAGGATGATACAGCTAAAACTGAAGTACCAGAACTCGAAGTAGAAACCTCCCCACTAAGAGACTTCAGCCGTGTCTCCTCAACTACAAGCTCAGTAACAACAGAATCAACTGGTAGGAAGAGGATTGTGATGCAAGATAGAACCCCTAATGCCTTTAAGGTCACTGCGAAGTGCCATAAAAAATTGAACTAACCTCTGCTCTTCTCTGTATGTGATATATGCCTCACATCCTTACAAAGCTGCAGATTTTGTAAAAGCCAAGTCATCCCATATGGCTGTCATAGCGTTATAAAATTCCAACACACTCATATTCTTTTGTTGCAATGCCTGAATGTCAATTTCTAACTGATACCGTTTGGCAAAGTTAGACTTAGTATACAACCTCTGCAACTGTTCCCACCTCTTTTGCTGTTTCATATTTTGCCAATTGTACACCAATGCTAGACTCAACCAAATTATTAATCCAAGTGATAATTTTTGAATTATTGGAGTCCCAATTATCCAACTTGGTTGCATAATCTTCATCAGTGTCATTGGGTTTTAGAACAGTTCCACTAATATAACCCCATAATTTTTTACCCTTCAAAAAGTGTTGCATTGAATGAACCCAGTATGGATAATTTTTACTATTCAATCTAACACTAATTGCTTGAAGAGAATCATCCGATGCCATCACAAAATAACAAGAGAATACGATGCAGTAATACAAAAAGGCAAATTAGTTAGAATGGTTACCACCAACAGCTAGATAATTAAAAGTTGACTCCAACTACAAAGTCTGGTCCCCAGAAAGTCCTCCACGCACCGCTACGCGCCGACGCAGTTCACGCCAACCTCCTCACGAGCCACCTTCTACTTCACGCGCCACTCCGGTCGGCAGCCCACGTTTTTCTGAGTCATCTGGTGTGGTTTCTAAAAGATCCAATACTGGCCGAAGGTTGGTCGAACGGCCACGGACAGGTTCTTCCAATATGTTTCAAAGAACAAATTCCAATTGTTTTTTAATTATGCTTTAAATTGATCATTACAATCCTAATTCAAGGAAAAGGGCTCTGATACTATGTGAAGAAGACAATTCAAATATATATATATATATATATATCTACTGGAGAAAACAATTCAACTCAAAGAGACAAAGGGAAAGAAGAAGAAGAACAAAAGAAACCCTAACCAAAAATAATGAATCAATTAAATTGTAATATATAAGACATAAGTCTTTTATAAGCAAGGACTAAACTATATAAAATAAAGAATTAGAGCACTAAATTAGATAAACACACATAGAATAAGGGACTCTAACACTTATAATGTCCATTCTAATTACCCAACTCAACCCACCAAACTTAAGAATAAATCAACAAAGAACATAGGTTAATACAATTGCTTCATTAATTATTAGTTTTCATAATAATGTTTAAATATAATATAATATAATTTAATATAATTGATTGCTTTCCTTTAACAACATTAATTCAGGAAGAGGATTGAATAGTTAGCACCACAACAACAGTAATAATCACCCGTATGAGTGGACGAAGATTATAGTCAACAATCGCGATTCGCGAACACTGTCACATAATTAGTGATAATTTAAATAAGACAAGTATTAGCTCGAGAATATTATTCTTTTTTTGATGATATATATGATATGATATATAAATATGATAAAATAAGAAGAACCCGAGTCAAGGGAGGGAACGCCCAAATGCTGTTGACGCGTCTTTTTTGAGATAACGCCGAACATAACTATATTATACTCTTAGGGGACCAACTATTGTGTGTGGTGACGCCTCTAGATTTCGTAGATTTTCTAAGAGAATCGCCTTGACTTTATGAGCCTCATTATAGTTTAAACTCTGGTACCACTTTATCTAGTGCATTTTGTATTGATAGAACATGTTCAACACTACTCAATAAAAATTAACGGCAAACTGGTAACTCTGCTAATAAAATCATCAATATCCTAGCTAGCTAGTTCACAAATAACGAATAAGTAGGAAAAGAAAGAAAAAAAAAAAAAGAAGCATAATAATTCAGTTGAAATAAACTAAAGAAAAATTTTCCAGTCCTTACAAGCCCCCTTAATTTTGCCAACCAACACAAGTAGGTATCAAATTTTCATTAAACTCCGTTTGAATGATCTTGTTTGACATCAACCTTGCCACCTTCTAGGGAATCAACTTCTTGAGAGGCCTTCTTTTCTTCCTCCTAGAAGTACATATATTTGAAATTTCATTAACTCATCAGTACAGAATATAGCTTTAATTATCTATAGGCTACACTTTGATAAACAAAGAGATACCTTGTCGAGAAGATCCCGCAAATAAACATTGGGAAAATTCCAGAATGCGACGCGGTAAAAGTACCAACATCGGATGCTCCTCACACAGATGAAGGGGACAACAAAGGGCAACAAGCTCCAAGCCAATGCAACAATAAAAGCCTTGGAATTGGCATTTGTATTTTCTTCGTTTGGCACGCTTGCTGCACGCTGGCTCACAGGTGAGACGATGCTTAGGTACAAAACTATACTCGCTAATATCCAGCAACAACTTGAAATTGCGAGATCAAAGTAGATATCTTTGGCCTTGATTGGAAGAAACAGCACCGTTCTCGCTGCCAAAAACAAATTGCACAAACTTTCCATTAGCAACTTTAATTAGGCTATCATTCTAGGACGCAAGGATCATATAAAATCGAGCCGGGGAAAAAAGAAAAAAGAAAAACTACAGAACATTAAACTTGCTTACATACCCATCCCCTGTTTCTAAAATTTCTTGTTTTTTAAACCCCAAATTTCTGCAAGTAAAGTCATGATGAATGGGTACATATATATAGCTTATTACGCTGGAGAAACGATTACACGAGGAAATTTTGCTTTTCTTAATTAATAATCATGTATTAAGGAAAGCTTTGCTTCTTTCTCCACATCAATAAGATTCAATTCAGCAAATAGATATTTTTGGTAAGCTTAGTTACCATGAGATTCTTGCAGTTTATATAAAGATTGTTAGTTGTTTGGCGATATATGGAGCTGGATATGATGATCAAGGCTTTATTAATTAATTAGCAAAAAACGTACGTCAACTTGAAAAATTACCACTTTTTTGTTCTTCTCCAAAATAATATACATATAATTTATATAGTTACTATAATTATAATCAGGGGCGATAGTAAGCAATCAAGGCTGTCGCCTAATGCTTCCATCCGGAAATAGCTAAAAAGTTAGACAATTGAGTTTTTTCCCCTAATATATATGTTCAAAAAAATTGTACAAATATATATACTTATATATATATATATAATGTTTTACCCTAATTGTCAAAGGTTCAAATCCTTCTACCAATTTTGAATACCAATTATTATTATTTTCATAATAATAATAATAATAATAATAATGGTGGAGTAGGGGAGAGAAGGGATATTCTGGGAGGGATGGTTGTGATTCAAACTCAAGAACTCTTTCCCGGACCTTAAGCATCTAAAGTACCACACTACAATTTGAACCACTTTATTAATAATAATAATAATAATAATAATAATAATAATAATAATAATAATAATAATAATAATAATAATAATAATAATAAGAAGAAGAAGAAGAAGAAGAAGAAGAAGAAGAAGAAGAAGAAGAAGAAGAAGACATGTTGATGAATGATTCATGCAAGAAAAGAACAGGTAGTTTAGTTTCCAAGATCTGTACAACTACTTGGAGCTATCAAATGTGTCTTATGTACTGTTTTGTAATCGGCTGTACTCATTATACACTTATATATATATATATATATATATATATATAGCATCCGATCTCTACTAACAGGATTTAGGGAAGGCAGTTTGCCGGAATGGATGATCATGGATGTTTCTTGAAAGGAATATAATCTAGGGGTCACTTTATAATTAATCGACTGTAATGAGCTGCACGTTTGTGCCTATGTGGCCTATTTTAACAGTGTTATATGTCATGTCAGATATTCATCTGCCCACCGATTATACTCTTTTAATTGGTATGGATGGAAATGGGCCTGATGATAGATGGATAAGTATTTAGATGGTAAAAGCTTGTTCCGTTTGTTTTACTCTTGATCAGCAACACGGATTTTTGGTTTATTCTAAAGCCAAATAGAGTGTAATTTGACATTGGAGAGGTTGTTATTTAATTATTGCTAGTTATTAGTGCTTATAATATTTTTTACATGAGCGTCCTCTCACTTGCATGTGTGTCAACTTTCAATCGTAATTGCATCAAATGAAGTACACATATGCCTCTTGGAGCTTGTTGCCCAGTAATGTCGACGCTTTCATCAGTGTTAGGACTTAAAGATGTTGATATTTTTACCACGTCGCAAAATGGAATTTTTTTTTAAAAAAATTTTCTAATGTGACAATTTAGGGTTTTCTTAAAGAGGTACGTATAACTATAGTTTATAAGTCACCGATATAGCTTGTGTTTTAAAAAGCTTGTCTAGACGGTACTTATACTCGAAGCTAGGATTTCACGCTTCGCCATGCTTTATGTTGTATCATTCATTGATCACGCTTTTATCATACATTATTGCACTTAGACACACCTAGACTCAATGCTTGACTTTGACGTTTGGCATGCCTTACACTTCTAAGAACCTTCCCTATGGCACTACTGTTTTTTAATTTTTAGTTAAATAATGTAGTTCCTAATAGAAGTGCATGTTATCTATACACACACTGTTATGCCAGGAACATTGTATCGGATAATAGTCGCGTAAACAGTAAAACACAAAGACAACGCAACGATATGTTTCGGGGTTTGAAAACCCCAAGGAGGTTCGGCGACCAACTCTAACGCCTACTCCTCCTTTCGAGCATCCACCAAAGGGATTGCCCAGTTCCACTAGAAACAGCCAAATCGGCAACCAAGGTACAAGATCCACGGTCACTCACAACCAGAAAACCCAAACAACCATAATCTGAGAAATCCCAAAAGGTAATCATAGAAGATTACCCAAAACCACTAAGGATACAACTCACAATCAGCCTATAAAACAATCTAAGAAGAAATACACCAAGTACTATTTCTAAAATACAAGAAGGCTGAAAATCAGAGATTTTCAGAGAAGGAAGGGATGAGTTATAACGAAGGGAAGAACACTCCCAAACCCTAGATTTCTCGCGTTGTATACCCTCTGAGAGGCAGGAGATAGAAAGAGCCATTTAAGTAGCTCAGAGTCAACTGCAGCCCTACATCCCACGGCCAAAAGAAGGACACATGGCAGCATCTCGACCGTCATAACAAAAACGCGAAGTGTGCTCTTCCGATCTCTAACTCCTGGGAGCAACTCTAACAATCTCCACCTTGCTACCAGACCTCAACTATCTCCTAAATGGAACCAGACACAACCCTAAGGCTTCTCTTGCTCTAAGGACTTGCACAAACAAAACAATTAAAAGGTGTTAATAGATAGCAACTTTAAACAGTTACTAAACTTACCAACAGGAATAATTTTGGTGCCCATATCAGAAGGATTTGCTTGAGTGGGAATTTTTGCAATTTTCAAAATCCGTTTAGAAATAATATCCCTTATAAAGTGATATTTCACATCTATATGTTTTGTCCCATCATGAAACATAGGATTTTTACTCAAGTGTATTGCATTTTGGTTATCTGAAAATATAACAGCATTTTCATCAATAAAACCAAATTCCTTTAGCAAACCACTCAACCAAATGCCTTCTTTTACATCATCAGTAGCTGCTATAAACTCAGCTTCAGTAGATGAAAGTACAACTACCTTCTGAAGCTGAGCTTTCCAGCTAACAACTGTATTACATAGTGTAAAGTAATAGGAAGAAATAGATCTCCTATTATCCTTATCACCAGCAAAGTCTAAGTCAGTGTACCCTTTAAGGGTCACACATTCCTTACTTTGCTGAAAAAACAATCCCAAACCTTGAGTACCCTTAAGATATTTGAATAACCACTTCATGGCCAACCAATGAGTTTCACCAAGATTACTCATAAACCTACTCAGCACACTAATAGCAAATGCAAGATCTGGTCTAGTGCAAATCATCAAATACATTACAGATCCAATAGCATTTGAATAAGGTATATTACTCATTCTGTCCAAATCATCATCAGTTTTAGGGCATTGATCAGAAGATAATTTGAAATGAGCAGCAATTGGTAGAGAAACAGATTTACATTCAGACATGGAGAATTTTCCAGCAGTTTCATAACATAAGATTTTTTATTCAAAAATAATAAACCCTTGGTCCTATCTCTTACAATAGACATGCCAAGGATTTTCTTTGCAGGACCTAAGTTTTTCATGTCAAATTCCCGACTAAGTCTATTTTTAATTTCTTGAATCTCATCTTTGTTATTCCTAGCTAATAGCATATCATCCACATATAGCAACAAATACAAAGAATCAGGACCACCAGACCCTTTACAATATAAATAAGAATCATACTTACTTCTAGTAAAACCAAGCCGATCTCACAAAAGTATCAAATCTTTTGTACCACTGTCTTGGTGCTTGTTTAAGACCACACAAGGATCTTTGTAACAAACACACAAGACTAGTGTCTTTTCCTTTTTCAAAACCAATAGGTTGCTTCATGTAAATCTTTTCATCCAGTTTACCATATAAGAAAGCAGTTTTCACATCCAATTGATCAAGTTCCCAGTCAAATTGAGTAACTAAAGCAAGAATAATTCTAATGGTAGTGTACTTTACCACATGGGAAAATATTTCAGTGTAATCTATACCTTCCTTTTGTGTAAAGCCTTTAGCCACTAATCTGGCTTTATACCTCACCTTTTTAGGGACAGTTTCATCTTCTTTTACCTTATATGTCCACTTACAGTCAATAAGCTTCTGATCCTTGGGTTTAGAAACCAACACCCAAGTCTTATTTTTAATCAGAGAGTTCATTTCCTCTCCCATGGCTTTCTGCCATTTAACTGTATCCTTGGATTTGACAGCTTCCTCGTAAGTTTTGGGCTCATTCCGAAAAGCATCATGATATAGATAAAAAGACACATAATCATCATTATTGTATCTAGAGGAAGGAGTAATGTTTCTAGGTTGTCTATCCCTAGTGAGTTGATACCCACTAGATTGGGGATCAAGCAGTTGAACATCAAAATCATTAACAGATTCATCAATGGGTTCATTCACAGTATCACAAATATCATTTTCAAGAGCAGCATCAGATGAGTTATTCATATTATTATCATCAGAATCAGCAGACTCCACCTCAATCAAATGCTTAGCAGATTCAACATCATGCACAACATGTGAATTTTTAAGACAAGGCATTACATTTTCATCAAAAACAACATCTTTTCTCATGATGACCTTATACCCTTTCAATTCATGCACCCAAAATCTATAGCCCTTAATACCCTCTCCATAATCAGGAAGACACATTTAAGGGATCTAGGCTCTAGTTTGCCAATATTTTGATGAGCATATGCAGCACAACCAAATATTTTCAGGTAAGAGTAATTTACAGGTCCCTTCAACCATTTCTCCTCAGGTATCTCACTGTTGATGGCACTAGAGGGACTTCTGTTAATCAGGTATACAGCAGTTTTCACTGCCTTACCCCAGAAGGTTTTTGGAAGTCCAGAACTTAGTAACATGCACCTCACTTTGTTTAGAATTGTTCTATTCATTCTTTCTGAAACTCTATTTTGTTGAGGTGTATTTACTACAGTTCTGTGCCTCATAATACCATTCAACTTACAGAAGTTATCAAACTCTTGATTACAAAATTCCAGAACATTGTCTATCCTTAGAAATTTAACTTTCTGATTTTTGTGATTTTCAATAAAAGTTTTCCAATCTTTGAAAACATAAAAGGTTTCATCTTTAGTTTTTAGCAAAAAAACCCACACTTTTCTAGTAAAATCATCAACAATCAGCAAGTAATGTCTATAACCAGAAGGAGTAGAAATTGAAGAAGGCCCCCACAAGTCAGCATACAAATACTCAAGTGCAAAAGAAGACTTATGTGCAGTAGGCAGAAAAGGCAGTTTAATTTGTTTTCCTAAAATGCAATGTTCACAAGTATCATGTTTATCAACAGATGTGGCCCCAAGAACTTCTTTCCTTTTTAGAGTTTGTAAACCTTTTGTACCAATGTGCCCTAACCTTTGATGCCACAAACTTATCAAAGGAGGTTTTTGAATAGTAACAGCAATTATGAAAATTGACTGAGCATACATAAAATACAAACCATTTCTTTTGAAAGTAAAATAAATGAGTTTTTCACCCCAGAAAATTTTCATTTTTCCTTTTCCAGTGAAAGTGTCAAAATCCTGATCATCAAGGACACCTATGGAACAAGGTTTCTTTGTAACTTAGGGACATATCTGACACTACTTAAAGTCCAAATCCAGCCATTATCCAATTTCACCTTAATATTACCAATCCCTTTAATCCCACAGGTTATGCTATTACCCATAACAACATGACCAGTGTCTATTTCCACAAAATCAGTAAACCAATGCCTAACGGGACACATATGAAAGGTACACCCAGTGTCAAGTATACATTCTTCATTTGGGTTAGGGGCAATAGTAGCATAAACATGGCCATTCTGATTTTCCGCTTGATTAAAGGTTAAAATGGCTGACTCACTGGACTTATTCTTTTCTTTCATATTTGTAGCTCTCTGAAAACAGTCCTTAATAAAGTACCCTTTTTTCTTACAGTAGTAACACATTTTTCCCTTAGCTTTGTTCTCTATCTCTTTCCCCTTTCCCCTTTCCCCCTTTAGCTTTGTTCTTATAGTTCTTGTTCTTATAGGGCTTATTTGAACCTTTTTCTTGTGCCATTAGATTCTCTCCACTAGGATTTCTATGCCTCTCAGATTTTAACTCCATATACTTGTTCCTTAGGACAGAGACAATGTCTTCAACAGTAACACTCTCCTTCCATATTCTAAGGCATTCCTAATGTCCTTGAATTTTTCAGGAATAGAATTTAAAAGAACAACAGCCTTTTGTTCAGCAGAAAATTTTTCATCATTAGTATCAAAATCAAGAGTTATCTTATTAAACTTGTCAAGATTTTCCTTACGATCAATCTGGGGATCCATTTTAAAAGAGAAAAATTGTTTTAAGAGAAAACATTTTTTTGGAACAGTTTTAGAAACATAATGAGTTTCAAGTTTTGTCCAAATCTCAGCAGCAATAGTAGTTTCACCAATAGTTCTAATCACATTATCAGAAAGATGTAAAAACATGGTACTCCAAGCATTTTCTTCAAATTGTGCCCTCTGAGTAGGGTCTATATCTGCAGGCCAGGTATTGTCTAAGGCTTTAGCACATTTTTGAGCATTAAAAGGGCCTTAAGTCTTTGACGCCACATTTTTACATTACCCTTACCATCAAATGTAGGTAAATCAAACTTAGTAGAACTCATGTTTAATGCACATACAGTTAACACAACAACAAGATTATCCAGTAGGTAGAGAACAGATAATTTCCAAAATCAAGAAAATTAACAGTTTATCAAAACCAGACAAGAAACAGAATCACAAGGCATCAATTAATTCTTCCTTACAGATAACCTCAGTATCAAGAAACCAAGAATATTTAATTCTTGAAATCCCAGAGATTGAGAATAAGGGATACAGTATCCCTATGGTTCACAGAAGGTTTCCTTTTGCTATTCCCCCCCCCAAAATGGGACTTACCCAGTTTCCCAAGGCCTCGCAGGAGCTTTCGACAAAGATTTACCCAAAAATGGCCAAGAAACAGAAACCAAAAGCAAACAAGGAAGAGATGGTAAAACAGAGACTCCGAACCGTAATAAAAGTTACAGTAATCACGACGCTCTTCCGATCTCCAAAATCGCTACCAAAAACCAGAAAACGAAAATGTTTCTGTCACTGACAGATCTCCACCAGAACGCAACGCTCTGATACCATTGTTATGCCAGGAACGTTGTATCGGATAATAGTCGTGTAAACAGTAAAACACAAAGACAACACAACGATATGTTTCGGGGTTCGAAAACCCCAAGGAGGTTCGGCGACCAACTCTAACGCCTACTCCCCCTTTCGAGCATCCACCAAAGGGATTGCCCAGTTCCACTAGAAACAGCCAAATCGGTAACCAAGGTACAAGATCCACGGTCACTCACAACCAGAAAACCCAAACAACTCTAATATGAGAAATCCCAAACGTTAATCATAGAAGATTACCCAAAACCACTAAGGATACAACTCACAATTAGCCTATACAACAATCTAAGAAGAAATACACCAAGTACTATTTCTAAAATACAAGAAGGCTGAAAATCAGAGATTTTCAGAGAAGGAAGGGACGAGTTATAACGAAGAGAAGAACACTCCCAAACCCTAGATTTCTCGCGTTGTATACCCTCTGAGAGGCAGGAGAGAGAAAGAGCCATTTAAGTAGCTCAGAGTCAACTACAACCCTACATCCCACGGCCAGAAGGACACATGGTAGCATCTCGACCGTCATAACAAAAACGCGAAATGCAGAAACACGCCTAACTCCTGGGAGCAACTCTAACACACACGTTATAGGATGAAAGAATCTTGCAAGTAATTGAACAAGAGAAGAATAATGATAGTAAAATCAAGTTTAAAGATAAACTTACACCGAAACACGTTGGCCCATATTCCACATTTTTTGAGCTCGTTTAGGGCATTCTGATGCTGCTCTACCCTGCTGTTTTGTTTTGCCGTTTGTTCCTTCATTTCCTTGTTTTCCTTTTTCTGTATTTCTTTGTTCCTTGTTTCCCTGTTTTTCTATGTGTTTTCGTTGTTGCTGGGATGGTATCCCCACTTGTGGATACCCTTTTGTTGGAAATGAAATCATTGTTTTTCTTTAAAAAAAAAAAACAAAAAACAAAAAAGGAAAAAATGGCTTGCAAGGATCGGGAAGCCCTATTGCAGTTTATAAGTACCGAATTATTATTATGATTTATTTTTATTTTGTTTTAATTACTACTTATTTATGGGTAATGTTACATTGTCAAATATTACTAGCTAGCTACCTAGGACTACTTTAGGCACCTAGGACTAGTTTAGGACACGTCTTTTATTTGTTAATAATTAAATTAACTAATATAGTCCGATTTAGTACTATGTATGTGTGTGTGAGAGATACTTGGAACAAGATTCTATTAGTCAAGGAGTATTATATTCCAATCTCTCATATAACAATCAACAGTTCACATGTGAAGTCGTTCAAACCCCCAATTTATTATTGAAATGAGGCTCCATATCTTACATGTAGATTATTTATTGGTTGTTTAGGATATTCCTTGAGTATCTAATTTTTTCCCATGACACGTAAGTAATAATAGATTCAAGTCTCAAGTTGCATTAGATTCTTGCTCCCTCCCTTCCCTGGTGAAAAATCTAGCTAGTCTTTTGACTTCATTTTTGTTGAATTGTTAAGATCATTTAATCTAAAAATTTAAACTGATAAATTTGGCTAGTTTTATATTATTTATTATATTATATATTATATTTTCAAGACGTAATTTTATATTATTTATTATATTATATCTTCAAGACGCTCCCATTACATGTAGGTGGGATTCTTTTCCCCTCCCCGAATCAAAGCCTAAGTGCATATTTTATTCAATTGGGTGATGTGGAGATTTGAACCTAAGATTATATTGAGTTGTTAAGGTCCCTTAATCTAAAAATTTATATTGATAGATCAGATCAATTTTATATTATTTATCATCTTCAAACAGTTTTGTATTGTTTGACCATTCATATGAAGGAGCTCAGTTTTAATTAAAAATATTTGGCAAAAAGTCAATTGTAGGGAAAAAGATTCTATGTAAGCCTTGGGTAAAATTAATTTTATACTAGAAATTATATGATTGGCTCGTTACTACTGTCATGTTACTTACGTATTACGGCCAATTCTAAGGAACTATGGCTAGGTTCAGGTGCCAGTATCTCATTGGAGACCAGACTCTATAAAGGAACCCGGCCTTATTTCCATAACCGTACCGCACACTACACAATAATTGATATAAAAATGGACAGGTTTTAGTGACATACTGATGTAGCTTTTGTATCAGATATTTTTTTACCATTATACATGTAAGAATATTTTTTTAAAAAAAACGCAAATAGATCTGAAGAAATCAAAATATTATATATATATATATATATATTAACCACGTCAAAAAGATTCCTTCAAGTTATGTCATATATACACATGGAAGAAATATTATTATTAGCTTCTTTTCGATATAATAATTAAGAAAAGGAAAAATAAATAAGATGCATATTAATTATATTTTAGAAATAAAAATTGTCAAAGCTTAAGTTTGTTATAATTTTTATTAATCAATATGAACTTTCATGGGTTCATATCAACCAACAACAACATTAATTAGAAGTTTGTAACTTTTAATACATTATTACTGTAATTTGTTTTGCTTAAAAGTTTACACTATACGTACACACACAGAGAGACAAATTTGAATATGATCCACCTCATTATTGCTGTGGAAAAGAAAAAGGAAAGGTTGCCTTAATAATACACGAAGGAATTTGTAAGTCATCGAAGGGAAGCACTATATATAGCTCGAATATTGGGAGATTTCTGCCTAATATAATTCTTACCTGCTGAGTTTAATTAAGGCGTTTTAAACATAAACAAGAATTAGGGTACTTTTCAGCTCCGTACCCATTAGTCTACTACTGTAAGTTCTGTCTCTTTCTGATCTGATATAGCATATATGAATTCTCTCTTTTTCATCTACTTTTGTTAGCAAATCGATCATCTCATGCGTCTAATTCCGTTTCTTCTTCTTCTTCTTTTTCTTTTTATTTTAATTTTTTTGTATGTTTAAACAGTTTGTTTTTTAGTTTAAAAATATAAGGATCACAATGGTAATTTGACAAAAGAGTTAATGGAGAAATGGATGGAAACTAAAAAGGATCTCTCGTGCTAATTAATAAAAGATTGGCGACCCAGCGGGTTGAAAAAAAAAGATTGCGTACCGAGACAATAGTAATTGCATAGGTTGGGGACGAAATGTGAAATTAACACTATTGTTTTTAACAAGTTTAAACTTTTAAGACAGAAGTATTAATTAATATATTTTTACAAACCCTAATAAAGCTTTGTAAGTTACATTCAGATATTATTCAGGGTAGTGGATTAAGGGTGTGCAAAAAATGGGAGCAATATCTATTAGGAAAAAGGTAATTATATTACCACTACAAGATTTAATTACTACACCACATTATAATATCACCACAAATAAAAGGAAAAATAAATAACTACACCACATTAAGTTGACAATTTTAGCCAAATTTCCATCTTCACTTCACGACTCAAATTACTGGTCCTCCACCACCGTTTTCACCTCTAATTGCTTAACTTCTTGTTGGAAATTTATAAAAAATAAAAATAAAAAAAGGAGGAAACAATTTGACTACTACGAAAGATAATTTCCTGCATATTGTAAACATGAGATCGTGTTTTCGTTCGTCAGACAATTAGATTTTTCTATTATTTTTATTCAGTCATATATTCATTTAATTAAGTTATATATTCATTAATTAATTAATTATAACTTGGAAATAAAATATTAGACGAGTGGCAAAAAATATTGCACTAATTATAATCAATTTGTAATTGTTTCATTTACATATATGTGAAAATATTGTTATTATCAGACCAAAATAAGATTTCCGAAAGTGCCATATACAATTTACTTTCTCAAAATTGAAGTTGCAAGAAAACAACATCTTATAAGTATAATCAATTTGTCAGAAGTTCAAAATAACAAACGAAAATCAAAATTTAACTTTGTCAAGGAGTTCTACACAATATATCAAGCCAAATTCAAATAAAATAGAAGTCTATATGATATAATTAGAATAGTTAATGGGGTAAATAATACAAGTATTAAAAACAAACACATTATGACACGATGTCAGCGTATATAATTAATTATCCTTGTCACTAATTAGATCTAATGGCTCTAGTTAATTCACGCCATCAACACACATAAATTTAGGACCGAATTGGCTAAATATATAAATAGGCGACTTGGGATACAAATATAAAAGATAGAAAATACGGGACCTCACCCACACAACTCCACCCACCCACCGCCCCTCAGCCGGGCCGCCCCTTCCCTCTCTCAATCACCTCGAACTCCCAATCCCAGATCTATCAAATTCACGACAAAAACAACCAAATTTTTTCCACGTTTCACCTCAAATTGTGATCCAGCATCACTATATTTTCTTAATTATTTTCTTGTCCAATTAAACTTGACAGAGACAAGAGAGAAACAGGACCGCTTTTGTAGATTTCTAGTGTGCGACAAATGATAACCTTGGGTTGCACGGAAACGGAAACTGGACACAAAACGAGACACGACACGAAATAGAGAAACATTATTTTTAGAAAATACAATATACAAAATGTTGGGAAACGTTATATAAATATCTTTAATTTAATTTTATAATTTTCATATTTAACTATTAAATATTAATTAAATAATTGAAATCATGAATTCAACTCAATCTAACTAAAATTTTAACATAAAATCTTGTTTATCTTAAAACAACTCATAATTCACAAATTAATAACAAAAGGAGCATAATAATCTTTACTTTTTCTTTGATTTACTTGCAATTACAATATCACAAATTGACTTTATAAGTTTATATAAAGTAAAAGTACTTACCAAATTAAAAAGAGTTTATATAAAGTACAATTTAAAGTAATTTCTACTTAAAACTCACAAATATTTAAGTTAATTATAAATTAACTTTTAGTTAAACATAATTAAAATTTTATTTTTATTAAAGTATGTAAATATTTAATCAAGAGTTTTCTAAAAGTTTCTCTAGAGTTTCCAATTTCCATGTAGTTTCCAAAATTTTTAAAAAATGGAAAACTTTTTGAGAGTTTCCAAAATATTTTCAAAGAATTTCAAGAGAGTTTTAGTTTCTAAAACGTTTCCGACACGAAATACTTAGTTTCCATGCTTCATGGAGGTCCGAATTACTGCAGCTACAATTAATTGACAATTCAAATTATACATTTGTCTTGTCATGGTAAGATGTTGACTCAATGGACTACCACTCACGAGCATATATCAACTGGTTTCTTGATTCACTGATGGTTAGAAATAATCCAACAATAAAGTATTTGTACGACACCAGACCGATAGTCTTACACGATATCAACCAAACAATGATAAACATCCACCCATATTGAATTGCATATATATTGTAATAAATTAAAAACAATCTATCGTGAACTTGTCACGATATGTACGTAGTACAATAGTGTGAATGTGATGTAAACACGAGATATCAACTACTGATATTATGTAACATTACTATTTAAATCTCTTTCTAAAACTTTCTAGAAATTTTATTACAAGAACCTTTCACCCCATGTGACATATATGTATATATGTCACATATATTTAAAATACATATGACTTATATAAAATATATATAGTGTATATTTATACACGTCATACACATGGGAGATCTTGTTATAAAACCACTTAGAGCCTTTTGAAAATTTTCATTGATATGATATATATCTCTATCTCTACCTACTAAATAATAAATGTGAACAACTGGCCCCATCGTCTTACACCTATTTTGTCCTTTTCTGCAATTTTTTTTTTTTTTTGGGTCTCTCCAAATTTCCCGCACACCAAATGTTCTTTTTTTTTTTCCTTTGATTTCTTCCTTCTTTTTTTTTTTTTGTGTTATGTACATGTCTGTATGTATGCATATGTGTGTATATATACATATACATAGTTCAATGAACTTCTTGATAAATGATCTTAACGATTCATTATAAGCAATCTAATGGCTCAAATCTATTCAATTAAAATCCACTAAAACCTAAGCTGTAATTGGCTCATAAAATACTCCCCAACATTGCTTGATTTATATAATTGTCTAATCATTTAAATTTTAGTAGGCACCTTATTTGATATTTTCCTTTTATATAGGAATAATCATTTTACTATTTTTAATAGTTATGGACTTGACCGTTTTTATCTATTTAAACTTTTATTTGTATCAACTTTGTTTACCGTTAATTTCTAATTTCAAAAATTTCATTTAAATTATATATATATATAATAATCTATAATGAGTAGAGATGTGGAAGACTGATTTGATGTTGGTTTTTAAATATAATTTCTTAATTGAAGTAATTCGCGAGATCATGCACTTTTCTTTCCTAGTTAAAAGGGAAAAAGGTCCAGCTCGTTGGATCCAGCCTATTCTTGAAATAAACAACTCACACACACTCCCTTTCCAAAAAAGATCAATACACAAATCACTACACTTAGATTTATTGGATTTGTTGCTAAAATATCGGTATTAAATCCGAAACTCCTGGCAAATGGCCAATGGCCCAAAAAAACGAAAGGATCTGTTACATTTTTCATAGGATCTCCTCTTATAGATAGACTCAAAAATGAAGTAGAGTTATTTTTGTATCATTTTCCCTATTTATTTTATTCTTTTTTTTTTTTTTTTTTGAAATCGAGTCAAAAAATATTTGAGTTCTAAAGTATGAACTACCCCCTTGCTGTTGCAACACCTCCTAAAAAGAGTTTCCCTTGGACTATGAGCGGGAAAGGATGAAAGCGAGTGGATATGCTAATTCCTCATCTGCAAATCAGCCCTTCCCGTAGGGTATTTTCTCAACAACAAAACCCCCCTTAACCCCTCTATTATATTATTATATTAGAAATTCATAAAACATTTTGTATAGTCGATTGTATACCTGCTATATATACACAACAAAAAAAAGAGGCATTTATTCTATCTATTTTCATCATAGAATGATTATTCGATCTTTTTTCGTCTTTGTATCATAATTCAATCCAAATTTTTCGAGTTACTCTAATCTCTAACTTCAATGAAATCATAATAGTTCCCCTCATTGGTATACTACTACATTAACATTAGTATGAAACTTAATCGGGTTCAAATATTCCGTATTGATTCCTGTCAAAAAGGAGCAGATCTCCCATAATCTTTTTTTTTTATCAATTTCATATATATATATAATAATCTATAATGAGTAGAGATGTGGAAGAGTGATTTGATGTGGAACAGTGATTTAAATGAAATTTTTGAAATTAGAAATTAACGGTAAACAAAGTTGATACAAACAAAAGTTTAAATAGGTAAAGATCAGTCAAGTCCATAACTGTTAAAAATAGTAAAATAATTATTCCTATATAAAAGGAATATATCAAATTAGGTGCCTACTAAAATTTAAATAATTAGACAATTATATAAATAAAGCAATGTTGGAGAGCATGTTATGAGCTAATTACAGTTTAGGTTTTAGTGGATTTTAAATGAATAGATTTGAGCCATTATATTGCTTATAATGAATTGTTATGATCATTTATCAAGAAGTTCATTGAACTATGTACATATATATACACACATATGCATACATATAGACACGTACATAACACACAAAAAAAAAAAAAGAAGAAATCAAAAGGAAAAAAAAAGAACATTTCGTGCAGGAAATTTGGAGAGGGAAAAAAAAAAAAGTAAGGCAGAAAAGGACAAAATAGGTGCAAGTCCTACTTGTTCACATTTATTATATATATACATATATATATATATATATGAGCTTAGATTATATATGAACAGATTTATATGTGTGACTGTATAAGTTTTAGTTTACACCTACTTGGCTTTTATTATATAGTAAAGATATATTAATTTTAAAATTTCTTTTCAATTACATATAATTAAATAATCTATCAAAATATAATGATTTTCCTAAATAATTTTTTTTTTGTTTGGATTACCGTTTTACTACATGTCTTGCGGAAAATTTTTTCTTTTTTTTTTATTTTTTACGTTTTACTTTATTTTTTTTTTTTTACCATCAATCTACCCCACAATTGACCATATTATTACATATGAATTAAAATTATGAATTCATCACACACACATATATACACTACATTTGCTAGAAATATTAATAAATATTGGAAATTTTTTAAAAGCATGCTTCAACAAATCTTGAATTAATTATGTCAAAAAAATCTCAAATTAATTTTCTTTATATATTTTAAATCTATGACAAGCCAAACTTGACAAACTATGGTTTGAATTTTTTTTCCTATTTTTTTCCCTTTTTTCTCCCTTTCGCCTCTCTTCTTTTTTTGTCCTGTAGGATATTCGAATGTCAACGAGACACTATTCCTCTTCAAGTTTGGGCTAAAGAAGGTTGCACTACTCATCCGTGAAGTAGTGCAGAAATCATTGCTGAAAGGATTTTTTTGCATCTTACATTTGAATTCACTTCGTTAGTTGTTTAAAGCAATATTTAAATTTTTATTTACAAATATATTCTATGCTAACTTTACGACACGTGCAACGCACGTGCCGTAACTAGTGTATATA
>CAVNYN010282153.1:0-93416 GCA_963692815.1 Nyctanthes arbor-tristis
GGTAGCCTAGATTGTATGCATTGGAGGTGGAAAATATGTCCAACTGCTTGGGCAAGATAGTACGCACGTCGTAGCGGAAGCCCAGCCATTATCTTAGAAGTAGTAGCTGACTATGATCTATGGATATGGCATGCTTACTTTAGATTATCCGGACCAACTAATGACAGTAATGTATTGGAAATGTCTCATCTTTTTTCCGATCTTGCTCACGTCTAAACACCTTCAGCTTGTTATGTCATTCAAGGAAAAGAATATAACACATATTATTACTTAGCTAACAGTATATACCTAAAGTGGTCGACTATTGTGCAAACAATTCAGGATCCTCGTGGTCCAAAAAAGAAACTATTTGTCACTAAACAACAAGGTTGTAGGAAAGATGTAGAATGTGCCTTTGGAGTTTTGCAATCAAGGTTTGCAATTGTAGCGAGATATGTACGCTTTTGGGACAAGCATGTATTAAAAAATATAATGACAATGTGCATTATCTTGTATAACATGATTTTCGAGGATGAGCGTGATCTTGATACCCCAATCCATGAGTGTATGGAAGCTGCAGCACTAGAGTTTGAGATGGCGCATGGTGAAAAATTTTGGTTCCAAATGTTTCTTGAGTGTCATCAACAAATTAGGGATACCGCAGCACACTACGCATTCCGTGATGCCTTAATTGAATATCTGTGGGAGCTATTTAGTAATCGTGAAAATTAAGTTTGTATATGTTAATGAGTTGGCTTGAGTATTTGACTTTATTAATGTATCATTGTTAATGTTAATCGACTTCCGCATTTTTTCCAAAATGAGTTATTTAATAATTTAAATTTTCTTTTTTTCCCAACGATATACTTTATTTAGCTCATTTCGAGATATAAATTATTTAACCTTAAATAATTATAATTATTATACAAATTAAGTATGATTTTAACTAAATAAATATGTTATTCATTTTCTTATTCAATTAAAAGAAATAAAAAATGGGTTCCCCTAAATTTTAGGGAAATGATTTCCCCCAAATATAGAGGAAACTCTTGGAGATGGTCATCTCTATCCATCCCCCAAATTTAGGGGATGGGTTACCTCTAACCGTCTCCCATACCCTCTCCCAAATATGGGGAGGTGAATAGTATCCCTGGTTTGAAAGATACTAATCACCCACCATATATTCGGGGGGTTGGTAATTAATTACAAAAATGTCACTACTTTATTTACAAAATTGCCACTGCTTTAATTACGATAATGTCATTCGTGAATTAATTTTGATTTTTTAACACTTAATTGTTCCAAGTCTTATGCAATGACCATTAATAAGAGTCAAGGTCAATCACTTGAGCAAATCTGGTATTTTCTTGTGTTAGCTGGTATGTAGCAGTTTCAAGAGTCATGAGTATGAATAGGTTGAAGTTTATGATATGTGATGACAATGATATGCCCAGCAGTTCTACATTGAATGTTGTTTACATGGAGATTTTCAACAATTTATAGAGGTTTTGACCTTTTCTTTGTTAGGTGAGTACACTGTACACTTTTCTTTTTCTGTTAATTTTAAACTCATGTTATTAACAGTCATTCTAATAGAATCCATGTTTGTTTATAAAATGCAGGTTATCATGTGGCTTCCCATTGGTTTCAATGCTATGATATTTTGTGTGAATATTTCACAACCTACAGGTTTTGTAACTTACTATTATGATGAATACATGGTTAATGTTCATCTTAAACATATTATAATGTGTTTAATAGATTATGGTAAAAGTTTAATTTTCTTTACCTACAAACGTAAAACATTAGGTTGTACAGATTTCATAATATTTTATACAATGGTGAATATTACTCTTGAATTGTTTAAATTATTTGGCCAAGACATCCGGTCCAACGCATGGGTGAAATTACTAGTCAATATTAAATGCTAATTCAAATTAAAGCCTAAACAATAATTTGTTTTAAGTATCAACAATGCAATAACAATGAAATTATAAGTTTTCCAGTACCTTTCTATGGAGAAGTGCAGTCTTTACTCCTTTTAGTTACACCCTAAATTCTTTATTTACAAAAAAAAAAAAAAGCGGAGAAGTATTTTATTTATATGCTATATCAATTTAATGTTAAATCTTGACAGTCACAAATAGAACTTTAGATAAGAACAAAACTAGATAGTTTGGAGAATAATTCAGGTAAGGCATTGTTCAAATTCACTAACATACTAAAGAGATATAATTAGCTTTGTAAAAGTTTATCTGGCAATAATTTAATATTGAAGATTTGGTTAGAGCATTAGACTAGTGACTACAACACTTATTTCTTTTGATTAAATGCTTTGTAACTTTCAGGATTCATCTACAGTTTACAAAAAGGATAATGGTCAGTTCATCTCAGCAGTAAGGAAAGTTCCAAAAAATGCTCACCAACCAAGATCAATTTATTAGCCTACTTGATGGAAGTTGTGTTTGATTTGAGGACATTTACGAATTGGGTTAATGTTTTTTTTTTTTTTTTTTTACATTATATGTTGAGTTATTCTTGATGATTTGGGCAGTTGTAAATTTAAAGCCATCTAATAAGTCATAAATAGCAGCTTGTGGGGGACGAATTTAATATTTACCAAATAAAAAGTTTCAAAATATTTAACAAGTTGTATTTACTTTCAGTTGCCCAATACCTCACTCACATGGATTGCTAGATTCTGCATTTTCTTATGTTAAACAACCTATATCAGTTTACTGATATTTCTTACTGTCAACTTTTTACACTGTTCTGTTTTAGCTTCTGTACCCATCTTTTTTTCCTGATGTGAATTGTGTAAAAAGAGGATGAGAAATCCAAATTCCACCTTCAACTTATATATAACTATCTAGTTTATAATTTTATATTTTAGGTTTGTTGAATTTAATGTTGTTTGCTACTTTTAGTTGCTTTCTTGGATTGATTATACTTGTTTTTCGAATCACTTCACATATGGCAAACAAATAAATTAGATGATATGGTTACAGAGAGGGTGAAAGTTGCACATTCCATTCATTATTACCAAAATTATAATAATAATTTATATACAAACAAAAGATTAAAAAAGTCAATACCCAATGAGCAATACAATGCAATTAAAAAATAATAAAAAATCTTAATAATCTCTTATAAACTGTGGATTGAAAAAAAGCTAAGGGATTTTTGGTTAGCATTAACTTCTCCTATGCTTTTGTTGCTTTTTCTCAAATATGATATATAGTTTCCTCAGGAGCTCTCTATAAACTGTTAAAAGCAAACCCGAATGGTGAGACCATATATGATTATGCAACTACAAATAAAAAAGAATAGGAAAAGAAAATTGATTCACAAACTTTGTTTATCTTGACCTCAACCTGACTGATGCGGCTTAGCTCACAGGAATCTTACCTTACTGTCTATCTCTAAGCTCTCTTTCATCCTGATCTTACTCTCATCTTACTGTCTGTGTTTCCTTTTTCATCATTTTGATTAAGTGTGCTACTTATCCCTCAAATATAAATCAACAAAAGAACTACATAGAATCTAAATAAAATCATGAAGAAAAGAGGACAATTTGAGAATACCGCAAGCGTAGTATATGTTTCTGAAGATCAAAGAGATTCGATATTTCTTTTATGAGTTCAAGATGCTCTGCATACAGACCTTTGCGCGAACATTTGGTTTCAAATATACTTGTGAAACATGTCCTTAGGTTCTTCATCAATCCAGAGAAACACATATATTTAAGCAATATATGAACATCATGAAGCAGACTTATTTCCACCCAAAAAAGTCTCAAAATTCTTGAAAGTAAATTCACGAAGTAACATGGATGTCACCTTCCCAAGTTTACTTCCAGACTTAGCCACCAATACTTGAAATTAAATATGCGGAACAAAGCGAAGCAAACACATTTTTTTCATTTCTTGTTCAATCAAATTCTTGCAATTACATAGTTCTGGTATGAACCATTATATTGTCTGAGTGTTAAGGAATTTATAACTAATATGCTTAGTAAGCATGCAAAAAATAAGTCACAACTACCTCAAATGACTGCAGACAACACTAACCAAATCCATGTATTCCTAGATATACAAAATCAAAACGAAAGCAAAACATTAAGGAATACAACAAAGTAATAAAATTCTACAGTTAGTCATTTTCAATAGAAAGACAGATGAGGAAACAAGGAAATAATATGCAAACTAAAAAAGAAATACTCAAATGTGCAGTAATTTAATTACTCATGGACGACATACCTTTTTCTCATATTCAAAAAAGCACTCAAAGATTTCTACTTGTTCTCAAAATCAGAAAACCCACAAAACCTATTGATTTACTTTGAATATATTGTTACTAAAAATTGTATCCGGGCCCTAGCATTGTTGAAATAAGTGTCGTGGCCTCAGGTTCCGGTGTTGATGGAGGAGTCAACATTGGCATTGGAGGAGTCTAGGTAGATTAACCAAGAATCAATCGAACATAAGCAATTTGGGAATTAAGAATTTAGGAATTACGGATAGCTTACCTAAGGCTTTTGGCTGCTGTGCTAATGAGTGACTGCCGACCGGAGAGTAAGGAGGAGACTCAATTGACGTAATGATGATGAGAGGCAGCTACAGGATGGCGACCGTTCACCAGTTCCCGTCTGGCTGAGAGGTGATTGAATTCCAAAGTTCAATTCGTGTATTCCAATTGCGCCTTCTGGAAATTGGAATACGCGAATTGAAGCGCCTTCTGGAAATTGGAATACGCGAATTGAACTTTGGAATTCATTGGAATTAGGAATTTAGGAATTAGGGATAGCTAACCTAAGGCTTTTAGCTGCTGTGCTGATGAGTGACTGCCGACCGGTGATTAAAGGGGAGGCTCAACTGACGCAACGATGATGAGATGCAGCTACTGGATGGTGACCGTTCACCTGTTCTCGTCTAGCTGAGAGGTGATTGAATTCCAAAGTTTAATTTGTGTATTTCAATTTCCAGAGGGCACTCCGCCTTCATAAATTGGAATACATGGGTTTGGTTAGTGTTGTCTGCACTCATTTGAGGTGGTTGTGACTTATTTTTTGCATGCTTACTGAGCATATTAGTTGTAAATTCCTTAACCCTCGGACAATATAATGGTTGATACCAGAACTGTGTAATTGCAAGAATTTGATTGAACAAGAAATGAAAAAGACGTGTTTGCTTCGCTTTGTTCCGCATATTTAATTTCAAGTGCTGGTGGTTAAGTCTGGAAGTAAACTTGGGAAGGTGACATCCATGTTGCCTCGTGAATTTACTTTCAAGAATTTTGAGACTTCTTTGGGTGGAAATTTTTAGGGTTGGGTTAGATTCATTTGGGTTGATTATGCACAAGGTTAGAGTCACCTATCTATCGAGTGTACACATTAATATTTGTGTATATAAAGTTATTATAAAATTTATCTACACATAAATTACATTTATTTATAATTATGTATGAATAATGTAGTACGGTTTTGTACTTAGCAACTAAGTTGTGATGATGGTGCGTCATGTTGGATTCCTATAAGTAATTGGTTTTCTATTATAAGCTTTTTAAATATTGTTTATTCTTTTAATTTTTTTTTTCCTAAGGACCTATTTAAGGTTTTTAAAAGGATTCTGTATCTTTTTTTAATGATTTTATTGAAAAAAATTAATAGCATGTATGACTTTTAATGATTTTTCTCAAACATTGAATGATATGATTGCCAGTGTTCACAAGAGTGGATATAACTTTTGCATATAGAGTCTCTTTTTGGGCCATAACACTAACTTTTGAGGCAGCTCGATGAGATGAATTGAATCAATCACTTCACCACTGCAAATATCGTATTTTTCCAAAATTATGTTGCATTTTTCAGTTAGTTCTTTGCTTTATGTATTCAATTTTGTTTTGTTCTAGACAATTCTTCTGAGTTTGGCCTATTACGAGTACAGATATAACCTCTCTGTGAGTAATCTATTTATTTCCACTTTCATACATTATAAGGTTCTCGATTGCATTTAAATTGGAGAGTTCTGTTGTTTAGTTGAATTCATGTTATCATGTGTTGTGTTTCTTAGAATTATTAAGCATATATGCATCTATGCCAACGTACATAAAGTTTTCATTATTACTTGCATATTTAATGTAGATACGGCTTTACTATTATCCTACATGCCATGGTGATTGTGCACTACGTTGTAGCCATATAAGCAGTACATGACCATAAATCTCGAAGAATTACCCACACATAATAATTGATATTTATAATTATGTGTGGGTAATTTAAATTTGGTTTTACATTTATCACGTAAGTAGTGGCGATTATGCGACACATTGAAGTCAAGTCAGCACTAAGTATATATAAAATTTTGAGAATTATCTACACATAAATAATATGTATGTTTATGTATGAGTAATTTAAATTTAGTTTTGCATCTATCCCGTAAGTAGTGGTGACTTGGTGCCACATTGGAGCTAAGTAAGCACTTAGTATATATAAATTTCGGAGAGTTACCCACACATAAATATTGGGAAATTTAAATTTGGTTTTGCGTTTATCCCGTAAGTAGTCGTGATTAGGCGCCACATTGAAGCCCAGTAAGTACTTAGTGTATATAACTTTGGAGAATTATCCACACATAAATAATATGTATGTTTATGTATGGGTAATGTAAGTAATAATAAATACCATGTCAATTTTATTAAAAATTTGTACACTCCCGCCAATTTCTAAAAATGCGGTTTTTTCTCATGCCAATTTTAAATATAGCTAACAAATCTTTATCTACACATAATAAATGTCAAATAAAAATAGAATTCATTTATTAAATTACCCACACATATTAAAATTATGTCTAGCTAAATAACCACACATACTATGTGCATATATTTTATATGTGGGTAAAATACCCATTTTCTTGTAGTGAATAGTGCTACTCTGGTAATGTTACTAAATGAATCTTTTTTGGCTTGGTGTAAAAATCGTTATTAACTTTAACAACAATTTTAACACTTGAATTGACACTTTTATTTATAAAAAATTCTTTTTATTTATCTAATACATTTGACCAATAACTTTTCATAATAATGGGGTCTATTTAGACTTAATAAACTTTGATAGCTAAATTTAACATTTCCAATGTAATTGTTAAACAATTGTTAAAATTATCTTTTTATTTATTTGATACATTTGACCAATAACTTTTCATAATAGTGGGGTCTATTTAAACTTAATAAACTTTGATAGCTAAATTTAACACTTCCAATGTGATGTTAAACAATTGTTAAAATAAACTTGTCTATATGTCATTTGACAATCATTAAAATGCATTCTCTTTCTTATATGGATAGTTAAAATTAACACAACCATTGTGATGCTCTGAGGTCACAAGTGGCCTTTTATTTGATGATATATTTGAGTTGGCTAGCCTCAAACCCACTTTTGGTATGCCGTCACAAGGTCGCCTAGTTCCGGTTTTTCTTTTCTTTTTGCCTGTGTATATGCTAACAAGAAGATTTTCTTCTCTTTTATACTTCTAGACATAAACTTTAACATTTCTACCCGGAAGGCAAGAGCCTGCAAAGCGCAAAAAGCCTAAGGAGGGCCACTAGAAGAGACCTAATCCCAAGGGGGCACGAGTGAGAAAGGCGGCGACCTCTTTCGAAATAAAAGCCACGCTTCTTTCTTTCCTTCTCAAAACATTGAGAAGCATTCGAGGGCTAAAGGTTCATTTAGCAACAAAGGGCTCCCTCTCCCATAGGCAGGTCACCCGAAAGGGTAGAGCTATCTGCCAAAATCAAGGAGGTGATATTTGAAGACATCTTCCATAAATATGAAGGGACATCCATGGAGGAGGGAGTCAATCAGTTTTTGAGCCTTCTTTCTAAGGTACGCTCAGAGATCTTTTCCACTTACTTTGTTTTTGAGATCTTCTCACCCATATTTTTACTACGCTTCCCAGGCCCCCAATGTGGGATATGGCATGGCTCTTAATGCTAAGAGGAGTTGCCAGCCAATGTAACCTTGCCATGCAAATTGAAAAGCAAAAGATGGAACACCTAGAGTGGAAGCTGAAGGCCATGGAAGAGGAAATGGAGCATCTCAAGTAAAAGATGGCACCCAAGGAGGAGTTGGAAGATCTTGAGGGCTCATAAGGAGATCGTGGCCTCCAGAGAGAGGAATGGGCAGCAGTAGAGGTCGTGGAGAAATTCAAGGGGTCCGAGGAGTTTATGGCTCCATGCCCCTAACCTTACACTTCTCAGGGAGAGTGGGGTATAGGCTGGAACGAAGGGAAAAAAAGGAAAAAAAAAAAATTAATAGAGAGGTAGAAAACCTAACCCAAATAGCCTCAACCCGACCCGAAGCGGTTGGGTTGGTCTGGGGCGTTACCATTAGGTAGGTTGGTTATCTAATATCTCAAACAAAATCAAAATGGGTTGAGTTGGTTTTTAGCCAAAACCATCCCAGCCTCTTGCCTACCCTTAGTTACTAGGTTGGATCTTGTTACTTTGTGATTAACGTGATACAAATATTGTAGTTGAAGTCACATTTTGTTGGAAATCAAATTCAAGGAAATTTAAATATTATTATTGTGATACATTTTTTTGTATTTTTAAAACTTTTTTTTTTGTTTATTTTGTTAAAATTGCAACGTAAAGAGTTGTGGCTGTAAGGGGTTGAGTCAGATGAGGTGTGGTGGTTTTGTTTTCGATTTTTATATTATTTTTCTCATTTTATTAAGATTTTTTTGTTTATTAATTAAAATAAATAAGGGTACAAAGTAACTTTACTGAGAAGTTAACGGAATTATTGATGGAATCTATTGATAGGACTTTTCATCCAAACTTATGAAAGATTGGGACTCACGTCGTTGAAAAAAAAGTTGGGGGACCGGACCATATATGAAATTTAACCATTAACATTTTATTTTTCTTATTTTTCATCCTAGGGCGTTCGTTTAAAATTCCACGCGAGCGTGTTTCAGGCTTCACAGTTCACAGCATAATACGCTGAAATTGAAGCCAAGAAGTAGGACATTTTTCACTTTTTCTGACAATTATAGGCTCTTTGTTTATTCGAAGTTTTTAAAATTGTGAATTATTGATTCTCCATCTCAGTTAATTGTTAATTTTGCTAATAATTAGGGTTTTCGTCAATTTTTCATAAGGGTGTTGCATCTGTTGGAATAATTAAATGAGGTATTCCTGAATTGGTTAATCGGTTTTACTAATTTTTAGTTTGATTTTAGCCAGGTGATTGTAGTTGAAGCGGAGTAAATAATGGCGGAGGAAAAGGATGCGTTTTATGTTGTACGGAAAGGGGACAATGTGGGGGTGTATAAAAGTATTTCTGATCTCCAGGCTGTTATTCGATCTTCTGTAAGTTTCTCATATATTTCTTAACCTATTTTTACTGAAAAATCTGGCTGCCTTTTTTTTCAAAAATCTTTTCTATGTTAGTTGACTATTGGACCAACGTGTATTTTAACATCCGTAAACCATATTGCTTTTTGCTCAATATTTTTCTAGCTGAATTGAAATGTTATGAAATTCAAGGACATTTTACTGTGTTGATAAAGAAACAATTCTACTGTGTTGAAATATACACTTTTGTTCGAGTATATATAATTGTTAGCCAAAAATATTATTTTTCGATTGATAAAATCAAAAATCATTCTTTCACATGTTTAGGAAAACATGCCAATGAAAGACAAACATAAAATCTCATTAAGATATGATTGTCTACCTTTTACATAAGAGTAATGCTATTTAGCACCACTAGTGCTTGGCATCATATCAAGGTGACATTAAATGATAAGTTGAATTAAGTGAATAAATTATTTATTCACTTAATTCCACTTATCATTTAATGCCACATTGGATGCCACATAGACTGGTGCCAAGCACCACTGGTGCTACATAGCATTATTCTTTACATGATAAAGAAGTAACTAATTTTCATTACTTAAAATAATTTGACATCTTATCCATATATGAAAACTGTAATAATGGCTTATATATATATATATATATATATATGTAATAAATAAATAAAACGCTAGCTATGCAATCAAAGTTTCAACGATAGTACTATACAAGAAATCATTGAAGTATTTGATATAGTCCCAAACTTTAGATGTACGTCGTCTATTGTAGAAAGAATTTAACCAAAGTTGAGTTCCATAACAACAGAGGCTGATTAAGGATTTTTTATTAGCACATGTTGCAAAAAGATAATATTCAATTTAGTTAAGATAATTCATAACAAAATTAAAAATTCTACTTAATAGAATTAGATTTTTTTCTGGCAAACACGGGCTACACTGGCCTAAATCTACCAGTGCATAACAAGTTGCTTAAAGTTCATTTCATTTCATCCAGTTAAGTGGTAAGCTATTAAACTAGTTTATCAATGTTGTTCAATATTCCACATAAAATTTAGCAGGTCATATGAGTGACGCACTCGCATGATATGATGAGAATCATTTATGATATGGTAGTTACTGACATTTTGTTGATCGTTGAGCAAATGAAGAAATTGCTTCGCGATCAAAGTTATTGCTCATATTTAGACTAAGCAAAGTATCTACGTTATTCTAAAAGAATAAGAATTGGTAGGAGGGATAAAAATTGTAAACTCCCTATCGTGACATGGCTTGGTGGGGGAAGGCGAGTTGCTATATGAACTAGGTGTGATACTAGGCATGATATGAACAAGCAAGAGTGAAATGCCAAGATTACGTAAATTGTTTCAAACAAATGCAAACCATGACTTGCCAAATGCACAAAATAGAAATAGAAACTTTGAAAATCATGTTTTGTTGTCATCATCGTCGTCATCATCATTTTCAAATGCATAAATGCAAATCACGACTTGCCAATGGACAAATTTAAAGTTATATACCTCCTCGAGATATTAATAAACAGCCAATGTCAAATCAGTGTTAATCAAATCCAAACCATTCCATACCACTTGGATGGAAGTGGTTGAAAAAGAATTGTTCAAATTTGCACAATTTAGATTTTGTGGCACATGAGTAGAGCGTTTGGCGGCATGTGATAACGTTATAATTTGCTGCAAATGAGGGTGGCGGTTCATGCTATAAGGTGCCGTCATGGCTATGTTTAGATGATAATGACATCTGAAATTGAAAGTGGTGGCTCGGGGCGTATGTCATGATGATGGGTTGCAACAAAAATCCAACGTTTAAGTTAAAAGAAATTGAATTTAGTAGGAGACTAAATTATATAGGGTTTTGGTTGGCTTATGGGTTTTCGGCTAATTGTAATTGTTTATGTTGGGCTTTCTTAGAAATGTTGTAGGCTAGGGTGGTATTTGGGTTTTTGTTAGTTTTTGGTTGGTTTGTATGACTGTTGTGGGGCTGATTGGATTAAGTAAACATTGGGCTATGTTACATGAATTATGCTGAATTTATGGTATAGACTTTTTGGCTCAATTAAAAGAGACTGGCAATTGCTCACGGTCACTGTTAAAAAAAAACCGGGTATTTGGGTCTGAAGTGATGCCCCTGTCAGCTATCTATTTCTAATTTGAAAAAAAAAAAAAAAAAGGATTTCATGAAAATGTGTGGTGAAGATTTTTGGAGTATAGAAGGATCCTACAAGATATATGGATGTGATTAATTTGGCCAAATTTTTTTCAAAACAAAATTGATTTGCTCTCACGTTGAATATGTAACCCGAAGTAATCTAAAATTGTTGGACTGGACGCAGTGCAGCAACTATTTGTTTCTTGTTTCTTTTGCTTTTTTCTTTCTCTTTCCTTGATTAATTACCATAAATAAAGAAATTATGAAATTTGTTAATTGTTACAAGCATGCAAATTTACTCTTTGACTGTTGCTGCTGCTATCCATTTGGAATTGTGATGAATTTGGGTTTGGGAGACGGTGATTTGATGTATTAGGTTGTCGAGAAGGTATAAGATGGGAATAAAGCTATAGGATGGCGGAAGAGGGTGCTACGTGAGTTGCTTTTATATGGTTTTATCGTTCAATAGCTGTAAATCAACCACACAATGGTTGGTTTTAGGAAACGATTTCGCTTTGATATCAAAGTTGATGCAGAATGCAATATAAACAAGTACCAGAATTAAAGAAAGGAAAGGAAACAGAATTGGTCCATTGGAAGAATTTGTGGGGTTTGATTTGTAATAAATATTTGGATGATACAAAAGTGAAACTCTTTGTTTATAAGGTTGACGAAAGACCTAATTAAGGTAAGAAACGAATTAAAGATTCCTTAACAAGGAATAATAGATCCTTATCCAAATCAGACTAGAATATCATGAAAATTGGAACTCTAATTCCTTATCTTAATAGATATTCATCACCTTAATATATTCTTTTGAATATTTGCAGCATTCAATCACTTAGGCCATGTACGGTTTTGATTTTTGTGAAGTGGATTTGTAACGCTTGATTATTTTTGGACTTTGAAGAATGTTTAGTTAGAAAGAAAGGAGAAACTCTGAATTTGTGTAAAATTATTTTATTGAGAGAATGGAGAACTCATGGTTCTAAATGAGTTTTTGGGTATAAGTGATTTTGAGAAAATCAACAGCAACTAGGGGCTTAACATCTAATGTGGTAATTTGAGATCTTTGACAAATATGAAAAGATACAAAATACCGTACTGTTTCCATTTTTCTAAAATTGAAAATCAAAGAATATCTTAAATGTTTCTAATATTCTAATACTGTAGTTAAGGATAATTTGCATGGTTCAAAAATTTTTTGATTAATTCCTAAAGTAGAGAAAAATGGTAACCACGTTTCTTGACTTTCAAAAACTTGTTACTAGCCCCTAGCTCAAAATCAACAGCTATAATGATGCTTTGCAATGTTACAGTACTGAAATATCAATTGATTATGCATTTATATAGAGATAGTCTTCCTAAGTTAGAAGAATATGCATAGAAATGTTTGCAGTTGTTAGATATGGTTTTTCCTTCTTCAGGTGAATGATCCTTCTATAAGCGTATATAAGGGGTATGGTTTGTCCAGAGAAACTGAGCAATACCTTTCATCTCATGGACTGAAGAATGCAATTTATTCTATTGACGCCAGTGATGTTCAAGATGATCTTTTTGGAAAAGTTGTTGTTTGCCCTTTTAGGGTAAGATTCCTGACTTTTTATGTTTTAGAACTCTTCACATATTTTGTAATCTGTTTTTGTCTCCAACATTTCTTAATTATGCAATTTTGCATTTTTAATATTTATTACAATTTCGACTTTGAAAGAATTTGTGTTGAAGCTGAATACTTTTTACCGGCTGCTTCTTCTGCATAATATGGCTACGGTGATAGAATAGCACACTTCTTATAATCTTTCAGCTGCTTTCCGGTTTCCCGCAGTTTGTTATATACACCATCGCATATTGGATTAGAAAATTATCATAACATAAACATTTAAGTTCTTTGTCTGTCTGTGATTTGGCATAATGTTACCAATGTATCTTGGGTGCTAAGTTTGCCTGCATGACATTGGCATTGTTTAAAGGAGATATTGTAGTGAAATTCTACTGTTGAAGCTTTTTATTTTTATTTTCTTTTTACAGCATCCCAATTCTTCTAAAGACAAACCAGTTGTGAAGAGTCCCTTAGAGAAGAGGTCGCAGGTAAGTGTTGAATGGAAATGTTGTTGTTAGATTTTGTGAAATATTTATGTGCAGCCATAAGTCTTGAGGAAGTTTTAATGGCTGAACTCATTTACTTTACTTTTACTTTGACCTTTCCTCTTTCAGATTTTCTTGGCATGTCTGGTTGTAACTCATAAGGGAAGATTTAGACAAAAACTTGGCTGGAAATGACTTTATTTGATTTTATGTGCTTTTAAGCGAATATCTACAGTTAAGAATGCGCTGGCATAGATAGAGTAGTGATTGAAACACTTGGTGCATTCCACTTCTTTTCTTCCAAAATTGATGTAATAGATCTTCTGTGAGAGCTGAGTTTTTGTCTTTAATTTGCTATAACATGAAGCATATATGTTGCAAATATTGTGGGATCATTGTTGCGTGGATTAGCATCCAAAATAAAGCAATTTTTTTGATGTACTGCTCCTAGCTATATTGGACACTAGGTGCATAGTCTACTGTATCTGCGCTTTTGTTTTCTAGTAACAAATTTCCTGTTTTTCTTAAAATATCTCTCTTATTCAGCAGGATATTGTTGGATCAGCTTCATTTCCGGTAAATCCTCAGCAAAAGCATGCCAAACTGGATAATTTCCTTCAAGTTCCACCAATTTCTTCTTATTGTGTAAGTTTCTGTCACATGATAACTCTTATTTTGAGATGTCACTGGCAGTAACATGCCTTGTTTTTAAAGAAATCCTTTCCTGACTCATGAAAGCGCTAAATTCACCTCTCTGGTAAAGTAATGTAGTCGGGTCAAGTTTTGACTCGACTTAGCCTTCTATTGGTTCCTTCCCCATATGCCTCTTTTACATTTCTCGGTGCTTCAATGCCATAATAATTATAATCCTTAGTATTCTAGTAAAAATTAGTTTTATGATGGGTTTTTGACTATAGAAAGACATTTTTACTCTATACTGTTCTCTGACATGCCAAACGTGTTCACCATATGTTTCATCTTGGTACTTTGCCCGGCAGGCAAGCTCGAAGCTTCTTTCTCGTTTCTCTATCTTTATTTTTTTCCAATAAATATGTTTATTTAGTTTTTAATCTATGATAGTTCAGAGCATGCTATAAATTCAGTTTCCTTCATGTATAGAGTTCCTGTATTATTGAATTTGATGGTGCTTCAAAGGGAAATCCTGGACCAGCGGGTGCAGGGGCTGTGCTGCGAACAGCAGATGGAAGCAGGGTATGTTACTCTTGCCCCGTTGAGTTCAACATTTGTAACATTCACGACCTTGAGTTTCATTTTGGTAGGTGTTTCGTTTGCGTGAAGGAGTGGGTACTGCCACTAACAATGTTGCCGAATATCGTGGTGCCATTTTGGGGTTGAAATATGCTCTTCAAAATGGGTTCAAGCATATACGGGTTCAAGGAGACTCTAAACTTGTCTGCATGCAGGTTAAATTTCTTTTTCATACTCTCTATTTCTCTCTCAGACGTGTGCTCTTCCGATCTGCCCAATTAAAGTAAACAATAGTAAGTAGAAAAATGAGTAGATTAACTAAGTGATTTTTATGCTCTAGAAGCTTGGACAAATACTAGTACATAGCCCGTGGCATCAAATTCTGTAAATTATGCGAGCATATAGGCAACATATGTTATTATCTTGTTGTATCACCCTCTAGGATTTCCTTCTTGGTTTGCAATGAGGTTGTTGTAAGTATTAGAGCATCCACAATGGAGTTGTTAAAATTAGTTTGCAACATAAGCAAAAAAATGAACTTTAAGAGATTGTTAAATGAAATACGGGCATTTTAGATCTAGCTATCAATTATTGATACATTTGAGATGTTAAATAGGAGTGCAAAATTTAATTACAAGCAAAAGTTATTGGTTAACTTTTATATTTTATTTCCCCAAGATTCAATAGTGAACAATTACTATAAGAAATAACTGAAAGAATTCTACATTTGGTTGTTAAAATAGTTGTTAACTTAAGCAACAAATTTAACTCGGTGCTAAAAAGATTCCTTTAACAATTTTGTTAACACCTCCATTGTAGTTATATTTTTAAGTTGTTAACAAATTACATGTCGCTTACACTTGATTTAAACACCTCCATTGTAGATGCTCTTACTTTGCCTATCCTGCTATTATTATCTGTTTATGGCACTTATTACCAAAACTATCTATTGAACAGGTTCAGGGTCTATGGAAAGTCAGAGTTCAAAATATGGCTGACTTGTGCAAGGTTGCTAAAGAGCTCAAGGATCAGTTCGTAACTTTTCAGATTTGTCACGTTGAGAGAGTATGATAAAAACTTTCCATTTTACTTGATTAATAGGTTTCACTCTTACATCAAGAGATCGTGTGAGTATAGAAATCCTATGGCGTGTTCTGTGTTTTATTTTTCTGTTTTGGTGAATTCATTTTTCAGTTTTGTGTTGTGACTTATGAGTGTAATTTAAGGGAGAAAAATGTATTTGTTTCCTTGTTTAGAGTGTTTTCAGATTTTTACATTTGAAATATTCAAAACAACAAAAACCATTTTAGCAAAGTTTTCCTTTGTTTTCCAGAATGCATTTTTGAAAGTATGAAAATAGAAAAGTTTTTAATATTTTGAAATTTTGAAAATTTGAATACAGTCGAGAGAACAAGTCTTTACACTTTTTCTGGTTATTTTAGCTGAAAGTTACAGCACCTATATTCTAGTGTGTTTTGGTTTTGCTGTGTGTGCATTTAATCAGTTCTTCTTGCTTCAAATACATGTTTTAACACTAAGCTGGCAAAATATGCTTGTTTCTTAAAATCCCCTCTCAATTCTGGATGCTCGTTTAACCTAATGGAAACTGGCCGAGTCCCTCTGATTCGACTGGAAAAACCAATAACTGGCTCTTTCACCCAGAAAATTGGGTGCAGGTTACTGGCCTGGGAAACCGGAAAAGCCAGGCAAAACGGGGACAAATTGGGAAAACTAGGAAAACCAAAACCAAAAAAAAGTAGTCCACCTTTTAAATATAAAATTTGGGAGGCCGTTTACTTTTAAGGTAAAAATTAATTTTTTTAATTATTTATCTAAAACTGTTTCAGTTCCGGTTCAACCTTTCGACCCTTGATTGGCTATCATTACTGGTTCAATGAAAATTATCTGCATAGAATTCTCTCCATTCGTTTCTACATTATTTATTTATTTTTTAATTCCTGATTTCCTTATAAAAATGCTGTCCTCTTTGTATCAGGAGTTGAATACTGAAGCTGATGCCCAAGCAAATCTAGGAATACATCTAAAGAGTAAATTCCTCTTGGCCCTTTGTCCTTACATGATTTACCCTGTTAGAGGTGTTTATGTTATCATCCTGTATTTATGCCAATCATTTCTGTTCATTTTGAGTTTGTACATAAGCAAAGACATCAACCTAACAGGGGCTTCATCTTTCTCTTCATTATGAGATTTGCTTTTGAGAATCTTGTGACATCATCTTCACGCAGATGGTGAAATTCAAGTCGAATGTGACGTCGCAAAAGCTTGAAGGAACCAATGCATTTCCCTCAGATGAATGCCGGATGGTTTGAATATTTTGTTGAAACAAGGTTTGAATTGTAGATAAATTATCGGAATGGTGTCGTGTAGTCAAATCAAATGAAGTGTCGATGGGCGAACTATATTTGTAACTTATGTTAATTCAGTGGAATCTAATTTGAGAAGACTGCAAATCAACTTGAGATCTTGAAAAATTAGCATGATGTCCTATTGGCTTCATTATACACAAATCAGAAGATGCCATTACGATTCATATGGCACCCCCCAAAAATTATGGAAGGCAAGGATGCTCTAGAATTTGCTAGCGTTCTAAATTCCTAGTCTATATGGTGCCTATATGTGAATTTCGTACACATTCATATATCAGTATCACCTGAGTACTTTGTGCAAATTTTAAAATGTTTATCATCACTAGCATAAGATGATTTGTACAACACAAAATACAAATAGTTATATGAGACTTTAGCTACACTCACAAATAAAACAATAAGACAAATCACTCTTAGATTATTTGAAAAACAAAGTGGTTGTTTGAAGCAATTTATTCAACTTGAATTATAATATAATGAAATGAAATGAGTGGTGAAGATTTAATAGAAATTTGAAATTTGTGGTTATAAATGAGCAGTGGTCAAATCAGTTATCAAATCAGTGGTAGATGTGATTATAATGTATTTTCATAAAGAGAATTTCACACAAAAAAAAAGAAAAGAAAAATGGAAAACCAATTATTGAATTACAATAAGATCACTCAGATTACCCTATATTTTTCTAAGCTAAAACATTATGTTGATGTTTGTAGACTGTAGGATGGATAAAAGTTGAACTATGAAAATGGATGCTTGATGGGAAACAATTGAACTATGAAAATGAATGCTCGATGGGAAACAAACTTCAGTTAACAAATTGAAATAAGATGGCAGAGAGAGAGAGAGAGAATAGGAATAATGCTATGTAGCACCAGTGGTCTAGGTGGTATCTAATGTGTCATCAAATGATAAGTGAAATTAAATAAATAAATAAATGATCCATTTAATTCCACTTATCATTTAGTGCCACTTGATATGGTGCCAAGTACCAGTTGTGCTAAAGAGTATTATTCAAAAAATAAATACAAATAGAAGTTTAGTAACTAATTAGGCTTCTAATTAATCTTAACTGTGGTTTGAAAAATGAGCAGTACTAAAGTTACATTGAAGGTGATTGGTGAATCAAAATTTATTTATGTGATTAAATTGATATTTATTTAAAGATTAATAAAAATGGCTTAGATTTTAAAATCAAGACTTTTGGTGTTTAAGTGGGTAGGTTTTTAGTTTGAACAAAGATGGAGATAGAGTAATAAATGAAAATTTAAGTGGAGGTACAATTCCACTTGTCAAGAAATAAAAAGAAGTCCTATCATGTAGATATATAAGACGGTCTTATTAAAGACTCTCAGTCAAATTACACTAAAAACCTTATTTTAATATTTTTTAACAGAATATTTTTTGCCTTCCACATGTTTCCCACCCCAATCATCTCCGTCCCAATTATTTTCGTAGGCTTCAGTTGGAGTATCGGGTTCTTGGGGGCCAAATTTTAATCCTATAATGTAGTATAGTAAATGTTCTTAGGAACATTACTCCGTTTTTCCCTCAAATGATCTAATATCAAACGTTTATGTGATGATTCAGATGTGTGCCATCTAATACGCCACATAAGCGTCTGGCGGTATTACTACCTTTTTCCTTTTTTTCTTCTCTAAGAATTAAATGCAGACTCCAATTTAGTGTGTTTATTTTGCTTTTGTTTGCTTTTCTTTCATTGCAAATTGAAGCACATATCACAAAAGGGGAAAAATGTAATCTTCGACTTCAAAATCCCGCACGAGAAAAAAATTGAATTGATAGAATGCTAAGGAGGTGGATGGTGCTTGATTTGATGGGGGTGCTTAAATATTTAATCAGTTGTAGTTAAGGATAATGATTTTCTAATTAATTTATTATCTATAAAGGTAGGATATTAATGTAAAACTATTGTGGCGTAGCTATGAAAATTATTAATTAATTGTAGTAAATAATTTAATGTGGTGACATAATAAATTTTTGTAGTGATAATATAATTAATCAAATTATTTTATTTTGTAAGAGTTATTTTACAAATAGACGAAATGTGTAATATAGGAAAAAATTTTGGTACTTCAGAGCTACTAAAGATTTCGGTTCTTGATTTTGTACAAGAATCTTGTTCGCAATATAGTTATGGATTAAACTGGAGCTGGGCAAATGAGCCACTGAGTAAGTACTTGACTCCGGAAGATATCTTCTTATTATGGTTAATAAATATAGAAATACAACTCCCAGTTTTGACCTACCTTTTTCCCGTCCTGTCATTATCTGGGTCAACTTCTTGGGATAGATGATCGATTGCTTACCATATAAAATCCATTATCATTTATCACCAATTTAAATTTTAAATTTTTACAACATGATATTACAGCATCAAGTCACATATTTGATATGATATAACTTTTCACATCATTTTAATCATTATCTTCACATGATATCATTACGTAACGATACTTATACAAAATTTAAATTTTAAATCCATTTAAAATTTACTCCAATTAAAAATAGTTGCCATAGTGTTTGTCTAGTTATCTATGTGCTGTAGGGTCTAATGGCGAGGTGGTTGTAACTGAAATGTTGATAGAATAAATGAGATGTGATATGTTTTACGCCATATAGGCGTCTAATCTATATATTAATTAATTGAATTAAGCGGCTAGTATATTTTTTCCGGCTTAAAATGGGTTCTGTAAAATTTCTGGTGACGTCAGCATTACATCACTGGTTATTTGTTATTTCCTTTCTCAGTCATAGACATTCTGGTCATTGTATAGTAAATCCTTAATTCCTTTTTCATTTCTACGTGTTTTCCGTTTTTCTTCCTCTTTCTATTATGTGCATATCCATTTCTGGTGCGTAATTCTTGGTAGAACCTCTACATTCCGTCAATTAAAGATTTCTTTGCGTTTTCTATTTTTTGTTTCTACCTGTTTTTGAGCTTTGACCATTTACGTGAACAATCTTTCATTCGGTAATTGTTCCAGATTGGTAGATTCTTGTGTTTTTTAAGTGATTTTTCAAAATTCGTATATTAGTCAAGTATCATCATGAATATTATTTTTAATGTTTTTATAACACAATATGTTATATTTTGCGATTTTTAGTTTTATTGGCATTTTATAATTTTGACAATACTTTATTTGTCTAGCAACTATGTGTTACATGGGTGTAACAATTAAATATGGTTTTGGTCAGACGATGTTGATATTTATGTGATAAGAGAGAGAGAGAGAGAGAGAGAGAGAGAGAGAGAGAGCTAATAGAGGAAGTGTAAAATATTGTGTACAAAGGAATTTTTCAAATTTTGTAATACTCTCAATTTAAAAATACTTTTACTATTTTTTGTGTTTGCAACTTTATTTATTCATTTTGAGATTTTCTTTTTTCAGTGTATTTTCCTTTGTTAATAGAATATATGTCTGTGCAACATACTGAGTGTAAAAGAATTTTTCTAAATATGGTATAGTGGTTGGGAGTCCCAATTATATGATTCTGTTTTTGGAAATTTTTTATATCCATTCATCTACATATAAATCTTTTAAAGAAGAAGAAGAATAATAATAAAAATAAATTTCATCATTTTTTTAAGGACGATATTTCTATTACTTATTTAAAGGTTATTATATTTCATATTGAATTGATTATCTATTTCAATTTCCTTATGTTCATTTGGTTTCCCCGTGTAACAAACATGTACGAGACTAGTATCATTTATGTTGTTAGACGTCTAATTTTATATTTCTCTTCTTTTGGAACTTCTTTGTCTAATTTTATATTTCTCTTCTTTTGAAACTTCTTTGTTCTTTTATAATAACTAGTTATCCACCCGTGCGTTGCACGAGAAAACCACATAACAAATATGCAATGTTAAAATTATTATAAAATCACAATGAATTAACGGAACACTATAACAAATCAATATGTATATAAGAAGATGAGGCACATGGCTGAAGAATTTGTAAACTTTTCAAAGTTCATTCAAACACCAATAAAGAAAAAATAATAGGTACATTTTAAAACTTTGTCAACATATATTGTGACAAAACATTCGAACAAAATTTTTAATCAGTAAACAAAGCCCTAAATATACATATATTTTGAGCACAAAGTACTATTCATAGACCAAGAAGATGAACACTACCTTCCTCTTCATAAATTTAATTTAGAAATCCTACCACCAACAATTTTTTTCTTGAAGCCAAGTCTCTCGTGAGAAACAATGTTAAAGCAGTTTTTCTATGATAATTTTTCCTCCTCACCTCTACAAAGCAGCATGTAGTCCACTATAATTGAAACAAACAACACTAATTTGTGAAGTGGCAGAGAAGTCAAGGTCGGTGGTAACGTGGAACATGACACTTCGAAGGTAATAGAACTACAAAAATATCAAATATATGTCAATTGGTCATGCTCAAAAAAATGTCAAATACTAATAAACATCATAATTGGAAATGAAAACCCACATATAGTCAACAGAAAACATTGGTAATGCATCAACATTGGTAATGAGAAAAGAAGAGAGAGAGAGAGAGAGAGAGAGAGAGCGAGGTACGTTCATTAAAAGAGGTAAAGAACAGTAACAAAAACTTATTGGGCGGTCACTAAAAACAAATTCCTAGATGTACAACATGTAGCTCATGCTGATCCGATCTTTAAGTTGGCAGCCCTTATATGCGAAAAACTTGAACCTTTACAGTCATTTTGTTTTCGAGGCATTGCCTGGCCAACCAAATTGGAAATCTGGGTCATCCTCAGTAGTTTATCGTCATATTCAAAATAGTTCACCCTACAAAAACCAAGATGAAAGTTAAAAGAAGAATTGATTTCATTTGAATAAAATATGATACTAGAAAATTAATAAATTTAGTATGTATCCCTCTTTCTTAAAATTGCATCAGTCAACATGTCTTCACACAGAATAGACAGAGGATAGATAGGGTATAGATGTACCGAAGTGAAAGCATTTTTTATTCTGAGAAGCAGATAAATGATACATGTTCTTGCATGACACTTACTAAGGTTACGAACATATAGTTATTTAGATACATCGTGAAGTCTAAAAAAAGGAGGTAAATAGCTTGAACGTGATCAAATGTAATTTAATGCTTCTTATCAAAATGAAACATCGACCTCTTAGATAAGAAAAATGAAACATCAAAAGTAGGAAAAACAAAAGGGAGGAGAACAACAGAGTTCTAAGTTTGTTGCTTACCCAATGCATAGAGAAAATGTTATTGCTTTTGCCCTAATTCTGGATGCAAAAATCTCTAGAAGCAAGAAAGGAAGTGCAGGACTACTACCAAAGAGAAAAGGATAACACATAGCTATGTTGATCGAAGATGGAGAAAAAAATAACTAACATTTGAGAACTATGCATTTTGTTGAGAGAAAAAAGACCACTTTAAAGAGATAAGTGAATAGAGTGCTGCTAACGGGGAAATAATGCTTACTGAACAATGCCAAAGATGGCTAGCATGCCCGCATTTGGTGCTAGAGTGTTTTCCAAGTGAAGGTCAAAAACTAATATCCCCCACCATAATCATCGTCTTTCAACGGGAGCGGTAAACCATGAGAATTAAGAAAAAAATAAATGAAACAATCAAGATGCATCATTTAATGAATTAAAGGCTGGATAAGGAATTATAAACAATCCAAACAATATAATATAAAAAAACCAATTGCTATACAACATTAACTAACCTAAAAAATCCGAGGCTTAATAGAAATTCAGCACATTAAAGTACTACAGCTACTGGAATGCATTTTAGGTCAATTTAAAGTGACTCATGCCAATGGCAAGCATACAACTATTAGGGATGAAAATAAATTAAATGGAAGAAAAGAAAATCAAAAGATTCTATTGGAAAATCTTGTACAGAGGGATGAATTCATTAGGGGAAAAAATGGAACTTTTAAGGAACCACCAGAGGAAGAAAACATAGGTGAAGTTTGAAACACTCGAAATTGAAAAAACTCCTGTAGTAGCATTGGCTTATCACACAAATAAATTTCATATCTACATTCCAAGTTTAGGGATAGAGAATGGAAAAATATTAATAACCTCTTTGTACAAATCATTGCAACACAATTGGTAGCAAGAGTTAATAATACAGAACGTCCATTCTTGCATGAATGTAACATGTTCCCCATTTCCTATTCAATTGAACCCTTCCTATCACGCCCCCAATTTTAACAATAGCGGAAGCATTTAAATATATGTCTCAATTCAAAAATCGAGGATGAGACTCTACAAATACAATTCAAAGGTGTTGAGATGCTTTCGCTGTGCACTTTGATAATTAAGTGTATTGTGGGCTATCCACAACAAAACCTCGGTCACGCACTAAAGTCTCGATTACGTACATGTTTCTTCTCCACTCTTGGGACGATCCAGCCACAAAGCTAGTTATTCAATACCTATATGATTGTAGAAAAGGAGGGGCCGGGTGAGTACAAAGTACTCAGTGAATAACATTATGTATTAGCCCACATTAAACAATGCAAGAAAGACCAAAAGTTGACAAATATACAAAGATGCAAAGCTCGGGCATACCACTAGTTTAGCCTCTACCCATAAGCCATACGATTCAATAACAATTCAAAATGATCAAGACCATATAGCAAGGTCATAATATCACAAAGCAATACAAATACAAAGTAAAACGGGTAGATAGTGCCACTAGCGAATCCCAAGAGCCAGGAACAATTGTTTATTCAAAGTAATGGTGCACCGTCAATCATCAAAGGCCAAATACAATATAAGAGCACCACAAGATCTAAAAAAGAGAGAGCCAAAAGATAAAAAAGGATAGAGCTAAAGACATGCGTTACTCATCTTTTGATTTCTCAAAGATGGCTTGAATAATTCAAATGTCGAAAACTGCCTCTAAAGTCTGGTTATTTTCCAATCAATGCTATTTTCAAATTAGAATCTAGATCTATATATGGCTAATAGCCTTTTCCAAGAGACAAATAGGTTATTTGGTGAGTTTTAAGGGTTGTTTTCTGTCCCTTCATAGTGGTGGATGAATTTGCTATTTTGGATAGATGGATGACAAGTGAAATGGTTGCGAGAAAACTTGAGGAAATCTTCATTGCCATCCTCTATTTATATTTATCCGAATTTAACTCTTTCTGAATCATCTTTGAGTTCTGCCAATCATGCTGCGACACTTGGCGCGATGTGGCGCAATGAGGTTCGCTCGTTTATTGCTCAAGAAGTTCTTATATTTTGTGTTGCCTTGTAATTTAGTCACTGAACTTTGATTTTTGTCAATCAAGAACCGCATTTCTTTCTTTGTTGTCATTAAAGCGATAATCTTGAGACCTTCCAATGTAATTCGAGAAATATACCATTATCGTCGACCACGTAGCTTTATTAGGGGTTAAATTTTGACGGGATGTTACACCTCCTAACTATAGCATATATTGATTCATCTCCATCCTTATTCAGGACTACCTTATGGTATATGCATTCATCCAAAATTTTACATACGTTTCTCAAACCACTTGAGATTCATAAGTTGATAAGTGGAATGAAATTATCATTCTAATATCTAATTAGAATATATCTAAAAAGTGGAAATAAATTGGGCTCTAAATTAAAAACGTTACCCGGTGGATGAGGCTACTCAGAGATTGCTAGCAGCTTTATCTAATATTTAAGGGTCAAAAAAATTTTTTTATGCAATGCATCATTTCAAATATCAAATAACCACAATCAAACCTATCTCAGTAATATATCAAGGCATATATAAATGCATATATATATATATCAGTAACTAAATTAGTGGAAAAGAAAATGTATAGAACAAATGTAAAGTCACGTTAGAGAGGGTATAGTTATCTCGAGAGGTTTAGGATAGAAGTTTCTTTTCTTGGCGAGGGATCATCCACTAAAACAAAGTAATCAGCTTTGGGCCATTGTTGCAAAGAGAAAAATTAAGCATGTAAGAAAAATATACACCCAAACTGTATCACAAATATATTTGAACTGAGTGAATATATAAGATATACAATGAAAAGAGGGCTCCATCTATACATAGAATAGATACTATCAGTTAATGAATTACCAAAATTTGAATTAGAAAAAGAGAAGGTTTTCCATACCCACTAAAACTAGGCCGATTTACAATCAAATTAGGTTGATTTTATATCAACCACCGAGACACTAGCAGTTCGATTTATGGTGGAGATCTTAAGGTAAATAGCAAATACCATGCAGTGCAGGAAGGGTCAAAGAACGCTGAGAAGGGAAAAGAGAGATTGGAATAGAATTTACGGTGATGGATAAGCAGGTGCGGGAAGTGAGGGGGGGGGAGAGAGAGAGAGAGAGCTAATTCTAACCAAAATTAGAACCTTACCGCAAAAAGTTACACCGCATGGGTTATAACTCAAAAAATGGGTGAGAAAATCTAAAGCACACTTAAGTGCCTGTATAGATTAATAGATTTCTTTTGTGGTTGAAGGTGAATGAGTATATTTTAAGTTCAGTGGCTATTAAGAAAACATTTTAGAGTTTAGTAATTAAGAAGAAACATGAAATAACGTTTTTTATTTTTTTCTACAAGGGAACCAGAGGGATTACGAGAGGAGGATGGGTGATTCGAAATCGGGGCCTCCTGTTTGGAACGTGAGAATTTAAGAATTACAACACTTGTTGAAACGACTGAAATAAAGTTTATTGATGACATAGAAATATTTTTTTTAAGTTTAATGGCCAAATAAAAATGTAAACGGGAATTCAGTGAGGTACCATTGAAATAATTGACTTCTAGAATTATTAAGGTTCAGAATACAACTTTTAAAGGTTACTTGAAGGGGAAAGAAATGGCCCTAAAAGCTTTGGGGCAACTTTTAGAAGAGCCCTGAAACACGAGCGAGAATGAGTGGAATTGAGTGGCAGAAATTTGTATAGAATGTATAGGTCGCATAATAAAATGCGTTATAGAGCCTCCATAATTATTTAGAGGTTATAGAGTCTTTAATTAAAATAAAAAATGTGCTCCAATTTTAAAAAGATATGATCTCAAATTCAATGTCTTCCTATATTTGAGTAGTCCCGATTTCTCGTCATACATTTGACAGGATTCTCCCTTGTCAGGTCCACTCATGATGGGAAATCATTGGACAATAGTTTGATTCCTCGTCACTATTTAGAGAAGTAAGACTAGATTTTATTAATTTATCATTATTATGAAGTAAGACTAGATTTTATTAATTGATCATTATGATTACTATTTCATCAATCTCCCTCTCTTACTAACCGATAGATTGTCACGTTATTGTTCCGACATGTAACAATGGGGTTTACATGTAGCAATGTGGTCGGAGATGTGGCAATAGGTGAGAAGGTTGAGTATTGATATTTGTAAAAGATCTTTGACAAAATACTTGACAAATTATGGTAATTTCACTATCTTATTCATAGACTATTTTTCCTTAATCACACAACTACACGGGTAAAAAAGTAAAATACCATTTTTGGTCAAATAATTTGTCAATGATTATTCTCTTTTTTTTTTTTTTTTTTTTAAAACAAATAGTACACTTGACAAGTTGATAGATTAACATACTAATAAAATAACATACTAATAACTTGTTGGAAAGAGATTTTTATTTTACTTTTTCATTATAATAAAAATGATTAGCATCTCGTGGTTCTCTACCGTGTGCATGCGTTGTATTTCTATCAAAGAAAAAAAAATATTAGCATCTGAATATTGGCATAATACCTTGTCTTTTTCGGATTCCCTGTTTACGTCGTTTAGTAAAGAAATTATTTCAGTGACTAGTATTAAAAGGTCAACGTATATGTGACAGCAATAATTCACCGGACGGTATATACCACATCATTTATCTGGTGCTGACATTTGGCATTTGATCAAAATCATTAAGATTGTCACTTTTAAATGATCATCTAAGATCTCACATCACTTTAGTCATTGGTTCCATGTAACTTAATTAGATTGCACCACCCATACACAAATTTGAATTTTAACTATGTTTATAAATAAATCCATGGTAACCAGAGTCTATTTCCAAAACCTCTCAGGGATTTTGTAATAAAACCTCCCAACATGTATGAAATACACGTGACATGCATACATTCATACCATATAAGATGGGATGTTTTGTAACAGAACCTCCCGGAGTTCCTACCAAACAAACCCTATAAATATTTTACCTAAGTAGAACTTAAGTCATAATGAAAAATGAGAATTAGAACCGAACACAAAAGGAGATCGTTTACCTCCAGAAACAAACAAGCACTCCATTTATTTACTTCTTTCAATGAGGAGGATAATTTATGCACGGATTTTTATATATAGCTTAGAAACCCCAGATCGGACCCACACGCACCAAAGAATATAAAAAATGTTACTACTAGACTAATAAGACGAGTATTTCTAATGAGCCAGACCTGACTTCTTACACAGAGTCAAATTATCAATAAAAATAGTCAAATCAGGCAATCTAGCTCCTTATAAAGAGTCATATCTGATTCATTAAAATAGTATAAGACACTTAAGTGATATATATTTTTATTTCAAAATAAAAATTCTAATCAACAAAGGTGTATATATGATCTTATGAAATATGTTGATTTAATTATTTGTTATTTTTTACTGAAATGAAAATAAAACACTAAAATATTATAGGTATATGAAGTTACATACGGTGGTACTAGTCTCGATCAAGTTTTAGACAACTGGACTAGTTGACGCTGGTCAAAAGACCAAATAATGCGTTAATTAATGGTGGGAATTTCCAAGGATCCGACATTTAGTACCGCAACGACACAAGGCAGTAATGTGCTATAATATTAGCATATCCAATGGGTGGAGCCACATTAAGGCAATGTGGGCCAAAAAAAAGTTTTGTTTTTGAAAATTTAATTTATTGATTTTGAACTAGAAAAATGAAATTAGCTCTTATCTTAAAGTTCTAGTAAAGTCTACTCCGAGATAGAACAAGAAAATTTGTACAATTTTAACATATTATATACTCATTTTTCTGGATTTATCAAAATTGTACAACTTATTTATGTAAATGATTTTATTAACAGATGATTTTATACCACATCATCCGTCTAATACTGTGACGGTACCAATGTTTAATACTTGAACATTTTCACGATTAGTGTAGTGTCTAAGTCCATACTTGTAATTCATTCTAAGCAAAGAATGGAATTATAAGAATGCCACCCATTAATGTCTATTTTTCATGTCTCCCTAGAATTTTTGTATATTTAAATAATGAATAGACAATTTTCTTGAGCCCAGCAAAATAATATGCTCAAACTAGAAGCACTATTCTAATAATGCTGCGTTTATATGGGGTAGCATCTTTTGGACAGCATAACACAATTTAGTCCAACTTTTCATGTGATTGTTTCCCATTATGCTTGCTATATATACCTTTCAAGTTCCATCCTTGTATTATTCACAACTTAAATCTTGTTCTTTTCTTCCTCTTCCTCCAAAGTTCTTTCATTTGTCTCATCGAGTATTAGCTATGGCTGTGAAAACGGCATTCTTTCTGTCAGCGTTGCTGGTTCTTGTTACCCAAATGGAATGTTAGCATGACAATAAACATATTCTTAGAGTAACGATACATACATTGTGCCTTTCAATTTATTACTTAATATCGTTTTTTCCCTTTGTTTTGGATTTTATTGTTCTATATATGTTGTCACCAATTTCAGCATCATGAGTCGTTATGATGCATCTTCATATTGAGTACACGACTAGTAATTTATGAGATTTGTGCACAATTTTTGTAGCACTCACATGCTACAGTACAGGCTCATGCCCCGTTAGAGGCTCCTGTTTGCGCTCCAAGGAAGGCTCCTTATCATGCCCCGATAAAGGCCTCCCTCCTGGCTAGCTCCAAAGAAGGCTCCGGCTCATGCTCCAGCCCATGCACCAGCAAAGCACCATGTGCACCATCCCAAGAAATCTCCGGTCCATGCTCCCGCAAAACCTCCAGTCCATTCCCCACCTAATAACGCTCCTTCTTCTACACTTTCTCCCGTTTCTCTTATATATGGTACGTCCAAAATTAGACCTAGCATCCATTACCGTAAGCATGTGATCTATATATATATATATATAATACTTTTGTTTCAAAATAGAAATAATTAAGTCAATCAGAAATGCTTTAACATTAAACTTTCAGACGAGATGACACGTACGTCTCCCGATGTCTTTGTCATGCAGGTTGTGTGCCAATGTGTGAACACTACTGCAAACCCATAAGCCCTAAAAGACCATGCATGAGAAAATGTAGTGCCTGTTGTGCTAAGTACAAGTGTGTACCAACTGGCTCAAAGAACTGCACCACTTGGGATTGAGTCAACATTCATGGGGAAATGGTTAAGTGCCCGTGAATTGGCCCAAACCCTTAATTAGTTTGTTGGATCCTTACATAATTTGTTCTATTTTAATCTATGACGTTTTGTTTTCCTTAAATTATTATGTGTCTTTTTATTCAGTAAAATATGAATAATAATGTTACGAATGAGACGGACGGTGTAACCAGTGAGTAATGAATTTGAATTCTCATTTGCTATGAATTAATAAAAAAAAATGGATATAAATTTCATATACTAGCGTCTATCCCAAAAAAAAAAAAAATTCTTGTACTTTCGGAGATGCGAAAATGAGAAATATATGAATTTGGAAATGGCAACCTAATGAATATAGTGTAATGTTGATCTTTGATCTAGCTATCGAATGAGTTGCCAACTCATTTCACCCCCCCCCCCCCAAAAAAAACCCCCTTCCCCTTTTTCTAGTTTTTAATGTTTTATCTGACCTTTTTTTTAAAAATTATATCTCGACTGGAAAATTCAAGCCCTACATACAATTTTATTGATTATTCAAAAACGGGTACAAAGAAGTGAGTATGATTTATGTGCCTTACCTCCAAAATCAATACACTAATTAGTAAGAGCAATGCAATGCATGAATTTTAATATCACCAAGAATGATGTATGAAATGGAAAAGAATCAACATTTCGACATAGCATTCTATCTAGTCTAAGTAGGCCCATTAGAATCTTGATTTCATGTGGCTCTTGAATCTCACCCTTACCCCGAGTCTGATATCCCACTAAGACAAAAAAAATCAGCAACTCCGTAATATATGTTGAAACCTCAAATCCATGTGGCCTCATTAAATTTACAAATCCTTTTCACTATGTAAGTGATCTCCCAGTTAAAGCTATCAATTATTTGAGTGCAAATCTGCATAGCAATAAAGGAGTCCATTTCAACCACAACTTTGATAAATCACTTCTCCAAGCATTTCTGTAAGCCAATCTTCACAGCTTTTATCCGACTTCTCTCTCTCTCTCTCTCTCTCTCTAGTAGAAAGTGCTAACACTATAGATAGTTTAGTACGTAATGCAATTAATTATCTCGGTAACAGTGATAAACAACTTAATCCACATGCTGGCAAAATTATATATGTTAAGGTTAATTATATTCAGACTATAAATATTGTTTATTGCACCGCGTCATATTATACAAAACTCACCCTAAAGAAAAATTTTCAAAAACCTCTTAAAATTTTTGTTACAAAACTCTCAAGAGGTTCTGGAAATGGACAATCTTATTCTAAAATAAAAGTTCTCAATATTTACTTTTTATTATAATTATATCCTTGAATTTTTTTCTTTCAATTATTATCTCTAATCTTCCATTTAATAAATGTAATATATATTGATAATTTTGTCTAAAAATTTTCTTTATGTAGATGTCAAAATACATTTTCATTCATGATAATTTTATATAATATATAATAAAGGACATGAAAGTGTGAATTTGGCTTTTTTAGTTTCAAAACCATGCTAACAAATATTTTATTTAGATATAAACTATTATTTACACAACAAGTAACTTAATTATCAAAAATTAATTTCAAAAGATGTAGCAAAAATTTTGAAGACATAATTTTAGTAATACATGAAGTTGAAGACTTTTTCACACAATTAAAAAGTGATGTACTTAGTATAATTTATAGTGTGAATATAATTAGCCTAATGTTAATTTGTCATAATAGACCGAATGTCGGATGAATTGTGGGCCTGTAACCTACAGGGCATGACACCCCTATCCAATCCATCTCAACTGTATTGGGCAGTTTTGTGGCAGGTTTCAACTTTTTCTGGGGCGGGTATTTTACTTAGAAGGAAGGGAAAATTACACCCCAATAGACATTTAAACTTTATTTTCCCCAAAATCAAGTCACTTTGAAAATTTTTCAAAAATCAGGTTTCTTGAGTTAGTCATTTTAATTATTGTACAAATATATATATATATATATATGGAGAGAGATGCACACGCCATTTTATAGGATTTATTTAATCCCTGAAAATTTGCTGATGTTAGATCATTTTATCACTACTCTTTATTCACTCTCTTCAAAATACTATAGTCTTTTGATGAGAATGAGGAGGCTTATGATGATATATGGTGATTGAAGTAATTATGAAGGAGTCGCTAGAGCTCGTTGAAGGGGTCACGTTACCACTAGTCGCTAGAGCTCATCGAAGGGGCCACATCTCCAGCAAGATCACTCTAACGATTAGTATAGAGGTCGCTTAGTAAGTAGATATGTGTAATGTGTGGTCCAGATGTAACTAAATTTTTCCCTCCTAAATAGAGGAGGTTTGTAACATAGAAATAATCATCATCTTTAATCAACTTTTTACAATTTCATTTTCTAAAATCTATTCCAGTCTTAGTTTAGATTATTTGGCACAGTCTGCATGAATCGAACTCAGCATTTCTTTCGAAACGGTGAAAAATGCCTCCGAAATCAAAAGAAGGAGTTTCCTGGTGGAAATCTAGGAATATTCTCGACGGAATGGAGGCAGTAAACCTGTTTCACTGGGGGTTTCCACCTCTAGGGTAGAATTAGCATCAGTTTCGATCAATCCATTGGGTGATCTTAATCAAAAGTTTAAGGTAATACAAGATCAGCTGGATTCACTTATACAATTGCTATCTAAAAATACGTTGATCAATCTTCACCAGCTGCTTCATTGCATCCTGCAGACTCTGAAAGAATTGAAGGAGTAGCTGATATAGCTCAGCTCTTAGGTACATTATATCTCAAAAAATTGAAGAAGCCATGGTGAGGAAAAATGATCAATCTAGACCGATAGTCATGAAGGAAGTCCCGTTTACTGATGCAGTGCGTAGAGTGCCTTTGCCATCCAAATTTTGTGAGCTTGTTGGAGAGTATGATGGCACTAGTGATCCAATTGACCATTTGAGGATGTTTCAAGATCGGATCAGTCTGTACGGGTGGCTGGATGCCATTGCTTGCAGAACTTTTCGAATGACTCTGATTCGATATGCTACTGCCAAGGTCAGTGAGAACATTTTTTAAGTTGGCTAATAAGTTTGCCGTATGTTTCTCAAGCAGTTCGAGGAAGAAGAAAACACCTTTGGCCTTGATGCAAATTGTACAAGAGGCCGGTGAATCCTTGAGAGTATATCGCTCAATTTAACAGACCAACTCTAATTATACACTACTTGCAAATGACGAGCGTGCTATCTACTTTGCTAATGAGGCTGTGAAACCCGGGGTTTCACGCTAGTATTTCTAAAAAGCCTCGAGAATCAATGGTAGAATTGTTACAATGGGTGGAATCACACATAGATCAAGAGGAGGTTTTGAGTGCTTGCTAGGGATTTAGTACAAAGCAACTTAATAGAGGAAAGCGAAAATTCGAGGGAGAGGCATATATGGAGGCGCGACATGATTCTTTTCAGAAGGATAGAGATTCACATAAGTTTGGCTTGGATGCAGAATATTCTAGTCGTATATGGTATAATAATCTGTACGTATATCATTGTTCAAATGTACACACTAGTTGGATTAGGAAAGCGACCTGCTGCTAATGATGTGCCAGTAAGACGACCTGACAATGATGTATGGAGTTTAGGTGAAATGAAAGCTTTGGCGGAAGGGATTGCATGTTTGCCTAATAAAATGGTATCTAATCCAGGGAAGTGTGGTAAGTCTAGAATTTGTGAGTTTTATAAAGATCATGGTCATTCTATAGAAGAATGCTACTAGTTTCAAAAGGAAATTGATCGTTGGTCATGGCTGGTTACTTAAAGCCCAGTACATCGCAGGTGACAAGTATATATCAAGTTAGTTGTTGAAGTGATCAATGTGATTACTGGCGGAGCAGCGGGGAGAGGTGATTCTGTGAATAGACATAAAGCCTATTCCCGTTCGCTTCAGATGAATCACATTGCAGTTCATTGTAATCATTTTCCCAGCCAATTATTTTTTATGATACTGATTTAGCTGGAGTATCACTACCACATAATGGCGCGCTAGTGATTCCTAGGGATATTGCTAAATTTGATGTTAAGCAAGTGTTAATTGATACTGGGAACGCTGCTAATGTATTGAGTTGGGAGGCGTTCTACGTATTGAAAATTCCAGAAGTTCTTCTAAGACTGATAAACACTCTATTGAAGGGGTTTGGAGATGGAGTGGTTGAGCCGGAGGGAGTTGTAGACTTAATGGTTGTAGTAGAAACTCAGCCTATAGTGGTGATGACACCTTTTGTGGTAGTGCAAGTGCACTTGGCATACAACGCGATTTATGGGAGGCCATTGCTGAATAACATTGGGGCGATTGTCTCTACACAACATCAAGAAATGAAGTTCCCAACTAGTAGAGGGGCAGGAGTTGTTTGAGGTAACCGGCTGTTGTCCAAACGATGCTATGTGGATAGTTTAAAAAGAAGACAAGTTATAGTGATTGAGACAACAACATCAATATAAGGAGATGAGGAGGTAGAGAAAAACGAGGAGGTAAAAGAAGCGATAGATCGCTTCACTACTATAGATGAGATCGAAGATGTAGAGATAGTCACGGGAAAAATTTTCAAACTTGGGAAAACCCTATATGTAGAAGAGAAAGAGTAGTTGGTTCAGTTTTGAAAGCTAACCAGGATATCTTTGCATGGACTCCAAGTGACATGGAGGGAATTGATTGAGACATCGAGACATTATACAATATGTTAAAGTTAGATCTCACCCTAAAGGCAGGGTTCATCAGGGAAGTAAAATACCCTGAGTGGGTTGTAAGTGTGGTCTTAGTAAGGAAGTCCAAAGGGAAATGGCGTATATATATGGATTTTACATATCTAAACCAGGCATGCCCTAACGATTCATACACTTTGCTGCGAATTGACTCGCTTATAGATACTTGGCAAGCCAGAAGTGATTCAATTTTTTAGATGTTTTTTCAGGGTATCACCAGATTAAGATGACAGAGAAAGATGAAGAGAAAAAAACTTTTATTACGGAGATGGGTACCTTTTGTCACACAGCTATGCCCTTTAGGTTAAAAAATGCTGGGGCGACTTATCAAAGAATGGTTGACAAAGTGTTCTGTAGCACATCTTCAAGCGAATGGTCAAGTAGAAGTCACTAATCATACAATCTTGTGGGATTTAAAGTCGCGACTGCAAAAGTTTGGAGGATCTTGGGCAGAAGAGATACTGAACATCCTATAGGCTTATCACACAATGCCTAGACACGCGACAGGGGAGACTCCATTCAAGTTGTGTTTCAAGTTAGAAGCAGTGACCTAGATAGAAGTGATTGAAGCAAACCCTAGAGTCCAATTTACTCAGTATAGTGAAGAAGTCCATAGGGCCGAGGTGGATATCGTTGAAGTAGGTACGGAAAGCACTTGGAAAAGGATGAAGCATGCTGAAGAAAAGGAGGCCGAGCGATTTTATAAACGAATAAGAGAAAGACAATTCCAGCTTGGCCAATTAGTTTTGCGATACGCTATATCCGCTGATCATATACCTGGGAAATTGGATGGAAACTGGGAAGGACCCTATAAGGTTGTGAGGGAAGTCAAAACTGATCTTAATGTCTCAAGGTCTCTGGGGGAAAGAGCTTACCAAGACCATGACATACTTCTAATTTGAGGTGATATTACGTTTGAAGTAATGATATTTTGTTGTTACCATGTTAATATCATAATAATCTAGATAATGATAATTCACTATATTACAATTTTCCAGGCAACTTAAGCGCTCCAAGCAACATGAAAGGAGCGATTAGGGAGACACTGGCACTACGGTTTTCAACAAAAAAGTAGTTTGATGAAATCACACCTTTTGACATAATCCTAAGTGTCTTTCTGAAATAATTGCTCACTAGTTAAATACGTGCTATCAAGCAACAAGAGAAGTGAGGCAAAAATTTAAAAACAAAAAAGAAGAAGAAGAAGAAGAGAGAAAACCAAGAAGGGGAGAGGGTCGCTAAACCATCAAGGGCAAGCGAAGAAAGAGGAAAGAGGTGATATGTCTTCATTATATTTTTAGTAGAAGCAAAGAGAATAGTTGAAAGATTAAGGCTACGAAACTTATAAGCAATTTATTATGCAGGTTTCCAATAGCGTGCGAAGTGTTAAAGATTTCCTTTTAGTATTTGATAGTATATGAAGAACTCTGTTTAAAAGCTGTAGTCACTCATTAGTGGAGTATGTTCCTTTTCATTAGAAGTAAATAAATTGTTCATTGTTATAAGTCTAAATGGTTATTGGTTGGGTCTGAGTAATTGAATAGCGTCTCTTCATCAGGAAATAACTTTTGTATTTTGAGAATACTAATCATTATATAAGTTTCTATATTACAGTGAATAAAGCATGATGTTTCAAGAAGTGCTCTGTAGTTTCCAAAATTTAAAATCGCTCAAAGAGATAGTCTCAATCACTATTTGAAATGGTATTCACCTTCAAGATTAAATCTCTTAAAGAGATTGTCTTAATTGCTCTTTGAGATGGTATTCGTCTTCAAGATTAAATCGAAAAAAGAGATGGTCTTAATCGCTCTTTGAGATGGTATTTGTCTTCTAGATTAAATCACTTAAAAGAGATGCTCTTAATCGCTCTCTGAAATTGTATTCACCTTCAAAATTAAATCGCTCATAGAGATGGTCTTAATCACTCTTTGAAACAGTATTCGCTTTGTTTGAAAATCACTCCAAGGGATGGTTAAAATCGCCCTTGGAAGTGGTATTTGCTTCAGTCTCTTAAAAGATCAAAATAATAATGGTCAGAATCACTTTGGGAGTGGAAAGTTTAAGGAATTACCTGAGATTGTTCTTCATAAGTTGACAAGTTACTTCAAAATTAGGTCACTTGTCATCTGATTGGACATTGAGAATAATGGTTGATAGTCAAAAATTTGGAATGATCAGCAAGGTAATTGAATTTATTTAACACCAAGTTAATCCTCAAAAAAAAAAATGGCAGAAGTTGGACATAAAACTAAGTAAGTCATTACGATATCATCAAAAATTCAGAAAAAAAGTGTTGGGCATTCATTCAGCTGCCTCATCGTTATCACTCTCCTATGCTAAATTTTCTATCTTCTTCTCCTTGTCACTAGAACAGACCTCATCACCTTCAAAATAAGGAAATGAAGACATGTCAAAATTATGGTTTTGTTCCTCTAGCCAAGACTTAGCAGCGCGAAGTCTAGAATCTCAACATGCAACCATGTGACTTGCTTTCAATTCTTTGAAGCAAGCTGACTTTAAAAAGTCATGAATGGCTATTTTAGGAAGAACCCTTGTCCAGTTCGCTAACGTTTGCTTCTTCTTTAGTATGATGCTCTCTTTTGATGCAAGCAGAGAATCTTTGAGGGATAATTGATTTTGCAGAAGAGCATTTTTGCGTAAGAGTGATTTGCGCATTCTTCTCCTGAATTGTTGTATCTTTCGATGAGGCAAGTTGTCTAACCTCATCCAGATCAAGCTTCAGTGAATCAATTTCTTCTTGGAATGCCTCCATCTAGGTATTCGCCTCTTGCAACTGAGTTTGCACGCTTGAAATTCTCAATTGTTGATCCTTCAACATCTCAGTTTGCATATGGATCTTGTTTTGAAACTCGTGTCGCTCCACTTGGATAGAGGTTCACTCGTGATGAGCCTTGCTAATTATTTCAGTCTCAGATTTAATGTAATTATTGAAAGATCGAGATCGATAGCATCTGAGTGAAGGAAACTGTGGCTAGTCAGATATTCATAAGTGGCTAATATCAATGACAAAGAAACCATAAATATTTACCATGCGCGCTTTGAATTCTGTCGCTTTCATGAGGTAATCTTTGTTCTATGGGTTTAGGTAATTCATCAAATCTTTATCATTAGGAATCATGTTCATAACTACATGATCCTTAGTAAGATGGTCTGAGGAAAGTGAGAATTCCTTTGGATTTGGAGGAAGAGGATGAAACTTTTAACAACTTAGTTTTAGGAAGAAGGTCTGTTGCGATCAAGGAGGGAGGAGAGGTTGGCTTAGAATTTGAAATGTTACTACTGGAGTGTTGTCCTTAGGAAGATGGGCAAACATAGAAGGAGTGACAGAAAAGAGAATATGGAGTTGAGAAGAGATTGGGGTAACGGTTAAAGGATTGAAGGTACAAGTGACCATATCTGAAATTGAAGAAGGGGGGCCACTAAGTTCAGGGCTATTGGAAGATACCACTGGAGGTTGTGGTGAAGCAACATTCTTCTCAGAAAGGATCTCTTGAGGAAGAAATTCATGTAGGTTGGATACAGTTCGCTCACAGGAAGATGTGGGAGTAGATTCATGAGCTTCATGGGTGGAGGGATGTGTTGAAGATTGCTTTATATCTGAGCGATGACGCTTCTTGGAACATTTCTCCCTTTTTTGCTGAGCCAAGCAAGCCAGATACTCATAAGAGAATTCTTTATTCCCATTTCCTCACTGATGCATCATGTAAAAGGTTCCTGAGTACGTCTACAAAGGCAAAAACAAGGAGAGTGAGTAACAAATGCAAGGTAAACTCAGGAGATGGAAAATGAGCAAACAAAGAGCTTATCTTACTTAAAGTGCAACCAATCCCTACGACCACTGAATTTTTATCACCTATGATCATGGCTGCATAGCCTCAATTTGGGACAGGGTAATGATGTCTGTCTCTTCATAGTCAGATAGAAGTGGAGGTGTATTGAAAGCTTGAATTGAGGGTGAGTGCCAAGTCCAGACAAAATTGAAAGATTAGATTTCAGGGGGTTTAACAAAGAAAAATTTGTTATTCTAGCTCCAACAAGATTTTGGATTTTTAGGAGTACGGAAGTTAGAATCCTTTATAGCCTTTACCCTCTGTGCAAAAGTGACACAATCTTCAGTTTTCTTTGGCTTCTTCATTTCAAAAAAAATTGCAGAAAATATTTGCATTGGGAGTGATATTATTTTTAAGACATATATACAAGAAGTAGTTCAGATGCCGCCAACCGTTAGGAAGTATTTGACTTGGGCAAAGTTGGAACTGAAAAAGCAAGTCAGACAAAAAGGGATAAATGGGGAAGCGAAGGTCTGCGCGAATACAGTCTAAGTATATGGCTATCTCTTGATCACTTGCAGAAGCAAGGATTTCGCCATCATTTGGAGCCGTAAAAGTGTAAGATGATGGCATAAAGAATTTGGATATGAATCGTTCTAAGGAGACTGGTTTGTCAATACTGGTCTCAGAGGAGAAATTCCTAATCGCTCTATCAGTAGGGGGATGAAAGAGAAGGAGAAGGGTCACCTGATAAGGGCTTATCCCTGGATATTTTGGAGCAATGAGTAGGCTTCTTGGCAGATTTCTTGATAGTCATGATTTTAAGGAGAAAAACAAAATCCAGGAAAGATCCGACAAAGGAAGAAGAAACCTTGAAAAAGAAATACACAAAAGTGACTTGAAATAAACTGAACTGCGACATAGAAAGGTGGTTCTGTCGGAAGTAATAACAGGCAAAAACAGAAAAGTAAGCATAAAATCACCTGTATTATAACTAGATTCAGAAATATAGACATCAAACATAGAAAAAATTGTCGAATGTTGAACAAACAAACAATAAAAGAAGATGATACCTGATAACAGAGGAGCTTGGGGAGTTTGTAGTAGGTACAGTACGATTCAGATTCCAGGAATCTTTCTAGAGAAGCAAAGCTGTCAGAGAGAAAGTCTGAAATCAATATCTCTTCTTTGGATTAGGAAGCAATGTTTGAGTTCATTTTGAATGAATCATTGAAGTATTTAGCGTTCGGTACGCAGTTAAGACTGACAGCGGTAATTTTCTCATTTACGGCAGTTGTCAGAGGTTAATACAGTCATTTATAGAGTTGCCAGGAAGGGGAAAGGACGGATGATGATAAATCGCTTTATTGCTACTCTTTATTCACTTTCCTCAAAATACTAAAGTCTTTTGATGAGAGTGAGGGGGCTTATGATATTTGATCATTTTATCACTAGTCTTTATTCACTCTCCTCAAAATACTAGAGTCTTTTGATGATTTTATCACTAATCTTTATTCACTCTCCTCAAAATACTAGAGTCTTTTGATGAGAGTGAGGGGGCTTATAATGATATATGTTGATTGAAGTAATTATGAAGGAGTAGCTAGAGCTCATCGAAGGGGTCGCGTCACCACTAGTCACTAGAGCTCATTGAAGGGGTCGCGTCACCACTAGTGACTAGAGCTTGTCAAAGGGGCCGCATCTCCCACAAGATCACTCCAATGATTAGTATAGGTGTCGCTCAATGAGTAGATATGTATGATGTGCGGTCCCGATATAACTGATTTTTTCCCTTTCTTTTCCTGTATAAATAGGGAAGGTTTATAACAGAAAAATAATCATCATCTTTAATCAACTTTTTATAATATCATTTTCTAAAATCTATTCCAGTCTTAGTTCAGATTATTTGGAGTTTTCAAATTTAAAAGGCCACTCAATCAATGGGATCTCATCCAACGCCAATTCCGGGCAAAAAAATCCATAACTACATTGGAGAATGAGTTTATATGCATAAATACATGGAGTTCCTTATTTATTCAATGACCAATCAAGAGATGAAATTAGATTAGAGATCGGTCTCCAGTCTAGATAAATAGCATTATTCCTTCTAAATTATCATCCCAAACTATCTCTTGCCATATTTTTTTCTTTAGAAAATATTAAGCATATATATATATATATATATATAAAACATTTTGCTGTCAAGCCAATTATTCCCTTTTTGATTGATGAATTCAGTCGGTGAAGCTACCCACCAAAAAGGAAAAAAAAAGAAAATTAAAAAATCTTTATCATTTTTAACATTAATACACTACTAAAAACTCTGGCAATAGCCCCCAAAACTTTCTGACCAACTCAAATCGGTCAGAAATTTCCGACCAATACCACAAATCCATCAGAAACTTTCTGACCAATTTGAAGTCCATCAGAAACCTTCTAACGAAGGGAAAATCCATCGCAAATCCGTCACAAAATTCTGACGGATACAAGAATCCTTCAGAACTTTCGACGAAAAGGCAATGTGGTCAGAAAGTAGTGACTCACGAGGTACATGGTCACAAAATCCATTGCAAATCTCTAATGGAAAATCAATCCGCCAGAAGGTTTCTGACGGACGACCGATTCCGTCAGAAATGTTCTGACGGATTACCAATGGTGGCGTCAGAAATGTTCTGATGGACTTCCAATTCCATCAGAAACTAGTGACTCACAAGGTTCATGGTCACAAAATCTGTTGCAAATCTCTAACGGAAAATCAATCCATCAGAAGTTTTCTGACAGACAAGCGATTCCTTTAGAAATATCCTGATGGACTACTAATTCCGTTAGAAGTTTTTCGACGTCCGACCGGTGGCGTCAGAAATGTTTTGACGGACTACCAATTTTGTCAAAAATCTGAATGCAATTACATATCCTACTCATATGACGCGGTGGAAATTAATTCGCCATAAATTCCAACGAACAGGCAGCATTACAGCTGTCGCAATTTCTAACGAAAACCTATTTTTCGTCAGAAACTTGCGACGGATTTATCTCTTCCGTTAGAAACTTGTGACGGATTTCTCTTTTCCGTCAGAAACTTGTGACGGATATTTAGTTCCGTTAGAAATATGTGCGATTTAAAAATTCAGCCAAACTCATCCATCATTTCCAGCAGTCTCCTTGCATATATTTTTTCACACCTTCATTCCTTTACTTCAAATCAAAACTTCACTTATTTTTGCAAGGAAAAAAAAATTGGTTGGTATTGCACATATATCCTAGCAAGTCAATAAAGGTTTCTCCTAACATTTGGAGGTAAATATAACTTTCTTTTGTTAGATATTATGGTGAAAAATGAACTTTTGTGTTGAGTATTGTAAGAATTTATGTATTAACTAGATTTATTGAAAAATCTCTTGTTTTCTTGATGGAATTAATGATTGATAAATGTTAATGTGCTTGTGTTATGTAAGAAGTTTTGGATTAGAATGAAATTTTTTAAAGTAAAAATTTCATTTATTTAATTTGTTAATATGTAATTTTAGTCTAATGGTTGAGAATTATTGTTTTCTGAAGGAAGGTTGAGAATTATTGTTACTGTAATGATAATTATGATTCTTATATATGATTATTGGTAAAGTAATAGTAGAAATAATGAAGAAATATGAGTTTAGAATTATATGAATATACTTTTTTTACATCATACATGACTATGATACTATAGAAGAAAAAATTATCTTAATTTGAAATAGTGCAAAAATTTGTTTGGAGATGAACTAGAGTTTGTGCAAAAGCATTTTCTTTAACTTTTAATGCATTGTATTCATTAACATCGATAGTATTAGTAACAAAAATACAAAACTGACTTGAGCTCGTAACTTGAATAATAACAACAACAACAATAACAATAATAGCAACAACGTTTAACGTAAGACTTAACGAAAATCACAAGCTAATTGCTAAAGAATGGATGCGGATTTAAAAAGTTAAGATTTTTGGAGGTTGATTTGAAAAACTTTTTTTTTTTCAAATATATAGAAAGTAGTTTGTAATGGGTTTAGTTGATAAATATAGAAAGTAGTTTGTATCGGGTTTAACTAAGTAAGTAGATCTCGAGCATTAGATCAAATAAAACGAGTGCAAACATTATTTGTCGTCCTAGATGTTTGTCTAATTTATTCGTTCACGGAACATTCCCCATATAAACTAACAAATCAAAATTTGTAACTTTTAGAAAGTACTAAAAGTATTGACTTTTAGAAGTCTTATATCTGTGTTCTATAAATTAGAATGCTAATAAATATTTAATGAGCAGAGTAGCTGAGAAGAATATCATTTTTGTGGAATTTTATTTTGTTCTTAGCCTTTTTTCATTTTTTAATTCTTTGAAATTGATTTTTATGTTATAGTTGTCTTGATTGTACATTTTGTATGACATGATGCAGGATGTCGGATGATCGTAGTTGGATGTATCCTCGTAGGGAGAACGGCTTTGTGACACAAAGATTTAAGGTTGGTGTCGAAGAATTCCTTGACTACGCTTATTCACAATCGGATGTTGTCGAGAAGATGATGCCTTTGCAAAGTATGTTGGAACAGAAACACCTTGAAAGAGATGATATATAACTACATTTATACAGAGATGGTTTCACATGTGGGTATACAACATATAGTGCACATGATGAGCCATTTATTAGCTGATAATCTAATATTGGTGGATCATCATTACCACCTTATTTTGATTGGGCATCAAAAGCACAAAGCACAATGGATTGCAATGTAATATGCCGAATATAATATGCCAGTTGCCTATTGCGACTGTCTTATGAGATCGAGGAAGGCACAGAGGAAGATGATGATTGGATTGAGAACGAAATCGAGGACAAATAAGAAGTTAGCACAGTGACAAGGCAATGACAAATATAAATTTAACATCAAAATTTTCAATTTTTAGATTGATACTTTTCTACGACGGAGATATCTATGCTTGATTTATTTTCAATGAATCAATATAATAGCATATTCTATTTACTATTATTTTGATTCTAATATCTTAAGAATTTATTTTCATTAAATTAAATCAATGTATGGTAATTATTATTATTATTATTATTATTATTATTATTATTATTATTATTATTATTATTATTATTATTATTATTCCTCTGAGACTTCATAATGCCAAATCTTTTGGCCGCCAAAGTATACATATGGTCTATATGTTCCCTCTAAAGCTGAAAAATGAAAATTTCCATGGGAACTCGAGCCGACTCAACAGTCTGCTCTCCCACCCACTTCTTTCAGCAACTCTCCTATTCCTCCTCCAAAGTGTTTTCTTCTCTCTCTCTCTCTCTCTCTCTCTCTCTCTCAACGAAGAGATCACTGGTCGTCTTCTCTCGCTCTTGTCTTCTCCAATTCATCTAGTAAGAGAAAGATACAGGTAGCATAGGGCTTATTTCCCCCAACATAGTCCAAGAATTAGGGATTGTGATTAGGGCTTTTGTGTAACCCGTGAGTATGAATTTGAGTTTTTTGTGTTATGACAGCCAACAGGTAGAATAGAAGGTCAGGAAGAGAGGGCTTTTCGGCTTCAGTTGATTCCTCTGGTTTTCTTATTCTTTTTGCTAGGTACGTCGGAATTTCTAGCTTCTTATCTGATTTTTGCAATTTCTTTTTTTGCTGAATATTCTTGTTGTGCTTCTCGATGTTCTGAGTTTGATTCCTGTGGGTACTCCTATCAGAGTTGGCTCTTACTTTTCTCAGTATTTATATGATTTTCTTATGTTTTCTGCAATGTTTTTGTTGCCCTACACTGTTCTTATTTGTTATGTGTTTGTTGATATATTATTTAGGTTTGTTCAGTTGATTCATCCTGTACAAAATGCTGTTAAAAGTCCTAATTTTTCCTAATTCTAATATGTTGATTATCTTTTATATTTAATTTGCTCACAAACTGTGAAATTAACATGCCCTGTAGACAGTACCCTTTTTTTCTCACGCTAGACATTTCACATGTCAGTTCCTCCTCTAGAGTCATTCGTCTAGATTTGCTAATTTCACGCTGTGCGAAAAGTTTCAAAATCTGTAGATCAAGGATTGAATCAATGGCCCTCATAAGCTCTACATATTTCTTGACTATAATGAACATTCTTTGGTGAGGAAAGATAGCTAATATATCCTTTTAATTAGGGGTATGTATAGAGGGAAAGTATTAAATATATATTCTTATCGAGTGATCTAATCGAAGGGCAAAAATAGCACGAGAAATCCAAACAAGAGATTGACCTCATCCCATCACATTTAAAAGAGATAAGAAAATTAAAGATGTTGGTGTCCGATCTCCTTGATGTATTCTGAGGATTACCTTTGACGTTCGGGGCCAATGCCAAGCCTATCATCCCATTTCAAACAAGCAATCAATTATTTTTCTTTAATCTTTAGAACAACCTAACTTACCTATACATGGCACTAGAATAAAAGGAAAAACAAGAGAAAGAAGAGTAAATAACATCAGAAAAATGGCTGCCAACAGTAGACTAGTACAGCAGACACATCTCCTCCAAGGGTCAAGAACCAAATCAAGAAGCCCAAGATCCAATTCTCCAATGAAAGCATCTATACAGCGGCAGTTTGGAGCCTGCAATTCTGCCACCAGCAAAAAACAATTAGAATTTCATCCTTTCAACAGTGAGATGGTATCTAGTCCATCGAATTGAACCAAGGCTGATCTCATATCTATACTTCCATCTCTTTACGAGTGCAGATTTGAATTTTTTCTAATCTTCCTCCATGGGATTTCCACTACAGATATGACAAGTTAGAATTTTGTCTTGAAGGATATGCTCTAGGAGAGCTCAGGATGATAGACCTTACCTTGATTAAGAAACATTTCACTCTGTCCTTTGCAAACAATTTACATTGCAAGACCTCAACCTTATAGGCATTAAAGACTTCTGGAATTAGTTTGGTGTTTCTTATTTTGGTTGTATTGTTAGTATATTTATTATTTCTTCATTCAACTCACTTAGTATTGACTAATTACTTTGGTGTTTCTTATTTTGTGAGGTCCTCTCGTCATTTAAGAGGTGGCAAGAATGCAACTGGGGATGAAGTATCCAGCTTGAAGAGAAAGGTCGAAGAGATGCAGATGGAGAAGCAACAAATGGCAGAAAGGGTGGCAAGGTTGCAAAAAGACAAGAAACATTGGAAGAGCGAATGAATGTGATGGAAGAGTGACAACAAAGACAAATGGCGGAAATGCAAGAAACTATTAAGAAGATGCTTTAGGAAGTTAATGTTCCTAACTCTAAATATCCTTCAGGCTGTGGAAGTAAAGATTAAGGATTAGTGAAATTAGATATTTTTTGTTGCCTTGATGCTGCGATTCTTCACTCATGTTTCTTGCGAATTTGGTGGCAAAAGCATGTATGGTATTATGAACACTCCCTTTTGTAGCTTAGCCACTTTATATGTAAATGTTTTTGTCTTGAAACTGAATATTTTGTTAACTAATATTATGATTATCATTACTAGTAATGGAATTGTTAGAAAATTGTCATTTTTGAATATCTAAACAAAATTCTGACTTTTATAGATAGAATAGAATAAAATAACAGTAAGTTTTCTCACAATTAGGTGGACCAATTCATGTATTTTATAGTGGAAAATTCTAACGGACCATCAAAAGGTTGTGACGGATTATGATCCGTTAGAAACTTGTGACGGACTATGATCCGTCAAAATTTTGTGACGGATTAGGATCCGTCAGAATTTGTAATGGAATTAGGTCTGTCAGAAATTTGTGACGGACTGCAATCCATCAGAAATTTGTGACAGACTGTTAACCGTCAAAAGTTTGAGACGGACAAAGATCCGTCACAAAATTCTAACGCAAATCTGCCGTAACAAATTCGTGACGGACGTCTTCCGTTAGTTATTTCCCACCAAATTTATCTGTCACAATACTTCTGACGGACTGCTCTCCCATCACAAAGGCCATTAGAAGTTTGTGACAAACACTTATTTCGGTCTCAAAAATTAGCGACTGGGGTTTCAGCCACGGGTTTTGCGACTAAACTTTTCCATCACAAAAGGCCTTTAGTGACGGATTTTCCCGCGTTAGCGACAGAATTTTCCGTCGCAACTAGCACCCTTTTTAGTAGTGATATATGCACACAAATTGCTATAGTTTCATAAATAATGAATGAATTGGTTTCATATATACGTATAACACCATGTTAGTATAAACGAATTTGCCGTTATATCGAATTGTTGCCCAAAATTTATACGGTCACATAACCATAGTTGAGAGACTTCTTCTCATATTTAAAATTTTCCTCAATACTTTATAATAATGATATAATTATAAAACAATAGTGTCATATTCAGATGAAGAAAAAAATAGTAAATCTACATGGTCACACTGAGAGCGTTGCTCAAAATTGAATTTGTTTCTAACTTTTGTCATCTTATAATATCATTCTTCATTAGTATGACTTTTCAAAGACCAAGGCCACAACCACAATATGCATCAACTACCAAGTACAATCACAAAGGTTCTGCAAAACAAATGTTCAAAGAAATATATGTGAAACAAAAATGGATTTACATATAAGAAACTGTTCATATAACATTACCAACTTCTGTACCTCTTTTTCCAAGAACCAGCCACAATTAATTACCACTAACGATAAAAGAAACTAGAGCATGAAATCTTATATCTATATAATCCATGGTGTTTTAAACAGCCAATGAGTGGACTAGGTACAAAAACTATTAGAAAAAATCTGCATCATCACAATGCTCAAAATTGGGATTGTGTAGCCCCCGAGCATAGCTCGATTGACAAAGGAGGTGGGAGGAAAAATACATAGTTAGGGGACATCAAGCATTCGAATCCTAAGGAGGCCCTTGGCAGAAGCCAGTGGAATCGCACACCAACCCTGGCAAATCCAGGCACATATCGCGATTTACCTACTATACTAAGGCCTAAGGACGAGCAGTGTGAGCGCTCGTGATAGTGCGTAACAAAAAAAAAAAAAAAATTGGGATTGTGTATACACTTGTTGCCTTGCCTTTAATGTGATATCACCGCCCTAAAAGGCCAAGGTCATTGGCACCTCTAGTATTGTTAGAGGGCCTCTTTTGTTCTTCATCACCATAGCAATCACAAGTTGTAGCTGCCAATCATGACACAAACAATTATAAGGTTTCGGATATATATATATATATATATATATATGTATATATATGAAGTGAAAATGGTGCTAGATCAATTTTTTATGTGTATGTGTGTGATTACGTAAATTACGTGAGTTACCTAAATTAAGTTAGTTCTTATTTTTAAAACATTCAAATCTTAATACCTGATTTTTTTTAAATTCTAAGAAGTGACCTGATTTTAGCAAAATGCATTTTGTTATATAATTGGTAGGTGTTAAATTAACTAGAAGGAAATGTTCATTTGGGAGCGAGTTGAACCCGCTACAAAACCAAATCTATAAGGACTTTACCAAAAAAAGGGTAATTATATTACCACTATAAAAACAGTTCCCACACCACATTCTAAATAAATCACAAATAACTTAAAAATTTTTAACTGGTAACACCACATTAGTTTTACTTTTATAGCCTACCTTTTAAAATAATGAAAATAGTGAAATATATATATATATATATATATATAATGTTGTAAATTATTTATTGATACTGTGAATGACTAATATACTCTAAGATCCTAGATTAGTACCTATTACTAGGGGTGTTTGGTTCTCATAGTGGGATATACAATTCATAAGTTTTCTTTGTATTCTCTTTATTTTCTCTCTATCTTTCTGTTCTTTTCTTTTATTTTTATAATAAGTTATTAGTACGATTCTCTATTTTTTTCTTGTTTTTGATTCTCTAAGTCATGAATTCATATAAAATTCTTTCGGAAATCCTAATTCCATTTTTCAATCCCACTTCATGTTTGCACCCAACCGAAAATTTCTTTTCAATTTATTTCCATTGGTGGTTGATATCAATTATTTATCAAACCATAGCTACAAGATTACCGTGGGATTTTTAGGAATTGAAACACACATGTATCGTCTTGGTTGGAACCCTCTACCAATTTTAATGGTTAGTGGTTTTAAATTTGAATGATCTATCTATTTAATGGTAAGCTTATTCTGACTTTGACAATTAGACAGTTTGTCAGATTATCCCCCAAATTTTCATAATTATGGTGATGGTTTTTAATTTAAATGATCTATCAATTTAATGGTATGATTATTCTTAATTTGACAATTGGATAGTTTCTCAGATTATCCCCCAAATTTTTATAATTATGGTGTAAAGGACAAACTCATCGTCTTTTAATTTGCTTTTGTGGCTTGATTTCAAAATATTAATTTGATTCACAAGTTTTTATGTGTTTATATAGGGATGGAAAGCCAAAATTCAATTCAGCGAATTTTTGACATTCAATTCTTTGTGTCATACTATTGGTTTATTTACAGTAGTTAGTTCTCCTTCCTAAAATAATTGTGGCAGTCATGAATGTAAATATGAAAGTCACTATTTGTCTCACTCTTGTCGTTTTTATTATATTCTAGTTGCGATATGATAAGCTCCTAAAGATCCATGCATCGTAATTGTTACGTCGTTTATTGTATAAAGTTTTTGAATTTCACATGATTATCCCTATATATTATAATTGATATATTGATATTTATGGGGATGTAGTATCCTATGACGTTAATAATCTTGAAGATTATTATGTATAATTTCATTGTGATTACTGAAGAATTACAAATTTCTCTTGATATTAAATATTCTTGAAGAATATATTATTATAATAATAATACTACTACTACCGCTAAAAGAGCCTTGAGATATGTCAACAACTATGATAGGAAAAAGAATTTTAGAGAGTATTGATAAGATATTTTGTTGTGATTACTGAAAAGTTACAACTTTATCTCTTATTAAAGTTATTATAGAAAAATGTATACTCCTAAAGAGTAAGATATGATGAGATTTATCTTTGATTGTCATTTCGTGGAGAAATAATCGGAATATTGTATGTTCTACAAGAATATTGTACCTTTTGCTCTTGAAGAAACATTGTTTTAATTTTTGTTTATTATTATTTTTTTGTGTGTGTTCTATTAGAACTCTTTTATTGCCATTGTTATTATATTAATTGTTGGCACCAGGCTGATCTGGCACTTGGTTGACCTTAGTCAAACAGTAACGTCATAAAATTATAATGTCATCATTTGACCATAGTTGTCCATTAGGTCTTCTTCGACTGATCTGATCAGATATGTAGGAGAGTTCAAGGAAAATGACTAAGCCGGCCTACATGATAACGAGCTGATGTGAAAGGCTGAAATGCCAAGATGGTGTTAGGCTTAGCCTCATGACGTGGTGTCTACGTAACGGGTCCTTGAAGACACGTGGAGGTTATGTCAGATCGTGTTGCCACGTGTGCAACATGCTAGTGATGCATCATAACACCCTGTAAATTTCGATTTCTTTTAATTCCAATAATTACTTTGAAATTTAGGAAAATAGGGGCGAAATTCAATAAATTTAATTTATTTAGACATTCAGGAAGGAATAGAGACCTCTTTTTTCGAATTTAGTATTATATGGAATATAATTATTGTTAACTTAGCCCCAATATGACTATGGTAGAGGCCACAGGCCATGGTATGATATTTTAATCTACAACTGAATAAAATAGTTCCCTAAACAATTGTCCCTCTTAGATTTTGCATGGAAAAGACACTTTTCCTTAAGAGAGTTTGCTTTGGTTTGCAAAAATGGCTATAAAATCCCTCTCTTCTCTACCAATGCAATTACACTAGAATCCAAGGGAATTAGGGCGATGACTATGGCAAAATTTGGAGTTACGAAATGACATTGATTTTCTTTTTCCACTTTGGAAAGCTTTGTTTTTTAGATTTCCCATAAATAAGCCATAAATATCCCTTTTTGAGCTTTAAAAAGCCTTGCAAACCTGTATAAGATTAGAATCCTAAAAGGGTAGAATACTTTTGAAGAATTATTGAGCATTTAAGGTTGGTAATTGAAGAATAAGGTAAGAACATTAAAGATCCTAAGTTTAAAGCCTAAATTTAGCATTATCAGAACACCGTTAAAGGTAGAGAGGCCTTCCCACTACATTGCCTTCATAAGTTTGAGCACTAAACGATTTTGCTCTATGTTTTTGGGTAGGTTTCGAAAGAATAATTGTTAAGAACAGCAAGTAATCAGATTGTCCTTATACTAATAAGTTCAGTCATGTATTCTTTGATGTTTTCGCATGATGATTCTTTGATGAAAAGCATATGATTATGCATAAGATATTTTCATAAGATTTCAGTTGTTCCTTTGGTGATGGTATGTTCTTTCAATTTCAACTCAATTTCAGATCAGTAAGAATTCATTTTATCCCTTTCCGTAACTCATCTGATGATTCCAGAGATGGGAGCTTGGGTGTTTAGTTAAGTCCTCCAATAAGGATCAATTGGGGAAAAGAATGGATCCATACCTTTAAGTTATAAGTTTTGGCCAATTATTATTATTGTGATATTTTGTGGCTGTCATGTGAATTATTTTGCGGCCATTGAGGTTGAGTGGTAACCTTGAGAGCTCTCAAACATACCAAAGAATTCCAATGGAATGGGTCCTCAAAGTCTCAAATACTTAAAGTTACAAAAGTCTCAAAGATCATAAGTTCATAAGTTTATTAAGCTTGATTAGCTTTAAAGTGTCTCATGTCTTATTTGTTTCACTTACTGGTTTACGCATAATCTTCTTGTTACTCACTAAAGTTTTTCCCAAAACTTACTCCATCATTTACTATCATGTAGAAGATCAAGCGTAACTACTTTTAAGTAATGGGAAACAGATGGATGTTCACTGATGACGGGGGTCAAGCATGGTATGTGGTAGAGACTGATGTGTGGGGATCGTATGAAGAATATGTTGGCATAAACTACTACCATATAGGGACTCGTTATGAAATTGACATCTTTTGCACTATTATTGGAAATATGTAGTGTTCCGGCCGGTCTTCTACTTTTAAACCACTTATCTTCCAACGTATGTTGAATATGTAATGGTATTAGGCCTTAATAACTCGCACTACTATGATCAAGACTCTTTTGTAACCTTAAAATTAAATATTGTGACGCCCGAGACGCCGTTAAAATAATTTCTCTTCTCTTTTAAATAAGATAAATCAAAATGAATCAAGGGTGAATAAAATGCGAAAAATATCTTGATTCAAAAGTGATAACACAAAAGATAATTCATCGGAAATAATCAACTGTTTCACACTACATCAAACGTTCTCCAAGTACTTAGATCAAGTTTGAATCAATTAACATCAAAAGTTTCCAAGTACTTAAACAAAGTTTGAATCATTCAAAATAAGGCTAATTTAATTTATTTTGCAAGCCACCATTGCTCAAGGCGTCTCCTCCAACTCCAAGTTTGCAAAATATTAATTTTGAAAGGGGTTGAGGGAGCAATTTGTATTTTGTTTCATTTTACATTTTAACCCCAAAGTTTTGCCTTGTGTCATTTTAGCTCTAAACTTTGTATTTAGTTTAAATGAGCATAAATCTTCTGATTTCGTCACTTTTAGCCTTCAAACTTTCGATCCCTTTCAGTTTGGCCCAGAAACTTATGTTTTATTCATTTTAACCTATAAACTTTCATTTTCAATTATTTTAGTCCTTTATTTTGATGATTCTTTCAAGTTAGTTTTAAGAGTTTATGAGATTTTAATTTTAGTTTATGTTTAACTTTATTCATTTAAATCCATAAATTAGTTTATACTTATTTTTTATTTAAAGCCCACTTTTATTAAATATAAGATTTAATGACTTTAACTATTTAAATTTTAATTTTTGGGTTTATTGAATTTTTAAGGATTTCTAAATTAGTTTAAATAAGTTCATTTAGCTTTATACCTAAATTTTGGTTAATTCTTGATTTTCTAGTTTTCCTTAACTTTTGGGTATTAATCACGTTAGGCACTATATCCTTAAGTATTTTATACAATTATTTTATTATAACTTAGTTTAGAAGTAATTCCTTTTATAAAATAACTCATTTTAGTAAAAATCCTAATTTGAGTTTCATATTCTTTTATAGGCGAGGAGTGAAGAATAAGTGAGTAAGCCCTGCCCATTAGCTCGACTCGGTGGAAATTGAAGTAGACTATTTTCTAAGATATTTTCTCAAAAATAATGCTAATATTAATTGATTGTTCTATGAATTGCATATGGATATGTGACTTATGTTCTTATATGTTATATGCATGAGCTTAATTGCTTTATGCTTGAGACGAGACGAGACGAGACGAGACTTTTGCATATGTCTTATTACTATGCACAGATTTTGCATGCATGCTATGATGTTACTATGCGCGCTAGTATTTATATGCATTCGGGCATCAGACGAGAGTCGAAAATCTGCATTTACCATACGATGCTTGTTTTCGAGTAGAGACTTATGAGATATGATTTGCATGTTTATATGTATGTTTATAGTATAAATTGGTTAATATTGCGCTGAGTCTACTGAGTATTTCTATGAAATACTCATCCCTTTCAAAATTAACATTTTTGCAGATTTAGAGTCAGAGGAGACGCTTTGAGCGATGATGGCTTCCAAAATAAGTTTAATTAGCTTCTTTTGAAAGAATCAAACTTTGTCTAAGTACTTAGAAAACTTTTGACATGGATTAATTCCAACTTTATCTAAGTACTTGGAAAACGTTTGATGTCGTGTAAAACAGTTGGCTATCACCGACGAATTATCTGTTGTATTATCACTTTTGAATCAAGATATTTTTTGCATTTTATTTACTCTTGATTCATTTTGATTTATTTTATTTAAAAGAGAAGAGAAAAAAATTTAACGACGTCTCGGGCGCCAAGAGCCCGGGGCATCACAGCTTGGTATCAAAGCGCAGTCGACGTTTCTGTAGACCCGCAGAAATTTGTTTGACGAATTCTTTTCAAAAAAAAAAAATTTAAGTTTAAGGATTTTGGAAGTGTCATTGCCATCGCTCTCTCCGCCAACTCTGAAGGTGAAGAAAGATATTTATTTTGAGAAAATATTTATGTTGAGAAATTTCGGGTACACGTTCAAGATATGATGTTATGAATTATTGAGACGAGAAATTTATTGTACCCTATTTGAGAAAATAACTAAGTCGAGCATAATTGGGCATACTTACAGTTAAATTAAGTAAAGATAATCAAGAAATGATTTTACATTATATTTCTCTATTCGTTTTAGTCCTCGAGAACTTACTAGAGATAATGATAAATTTTACCTGACTGGACTTTGGTAGCGAATTTTTCAGGCATGGTTCAGACTAGAAGTATGTACGAGAGGGTTTTTGCTGTTTGGGATAGATACTTATCATTTGAGTTAGATCCAGCTAGGACTGTGTCAGAGAATATCTTGGCTTATCGCATGGCACATCATGATGCCTTATCCTGTGACTTACCTACTGACGATGCGGCCTCTATTGGCCACCTGATATCTGTATTTCCTGAGGGGAGACAGTTACTGATTTCTGAGTTTTATGAGGTTCTGAGGAGATGTCGGGGAGTAGATGTTGATTTCCCGACATTCTGTGATGAGCTCGTGATGAGTTCAGGGAGGCTCTTCCCACCAGAGCCAGTACAGGCTCTATTGCCAGAAGAAGAGCCTATGGAGATAGAGTGGGAGTTAGATCGAGTTATACCTGATGCCGAGTCTGGAGTATATGGTCCTTCCCCATATACATCCGGTACACCTGAGTACCCCCTAGCATTCCACCACCAGGATTTGGAGGTTGGCTCGATGAGTAGAGTAGGTAGTTGGAAGGAGTAGTAATAGAAGTTGTATCAGCATCAATGGTTATCTTTAAATCTCAAGTTAAACTAGTTGACTTAAAATGTTATCTCGACTTTTGTACTCCTCATTGAAGGAGTTTAAATGTTAATGAAAACATGTTTCTTTTCCTTTCTCCGTCGAACTATTTATGATGATATATGTTTCGTGCTATGAATTGCAAATAAAATAAATTTGGCTTTTTGCCATGTTATGTAAAAGAAATGCCACCACGGGGCGAATTGGCCTCCCTACCTTTGGCCGAGAATCCCCTGCTGTCCCTCTCCCTCTCTGCCTCGGTCGAATGGCTCAGGGGTTGAGGGAGCAATTTATGTATTTTGTTTCATTTTACATTTTAACCCCAAAGTTTTGTCTTGTGTCATTTTAGCTCTAAACTTTGTATTTAGTTTAAATGAGCATAAATCTTCTGATTTCATCACTTTTAGCCTTCAAACTTTCGATCCCTTTCGGATGGGCCCAGATACTTATGTTTTATTCATTTTAACCTATAAACTTTCATTTTCAGTTATTTTAGTCCTTTATTTTGAGGATTCTTTCAAGTTAGTTTTAAGAGTTTATGAGATTTTAATTTTAGTTTATATTTAACTTTATTCATTTAAATCCATAAATTAGTTAATACTTATTTTTTATTTAAAGCCCACTTTTATTAAATATAAGATTTAATGACTTTAACTATTTAAATTTTAATTTTTGGATTTATTGAATTTTTAAGGATTTCTAAATTAGTTTAAATAAGTTCATTTAGCTTTATACCTAAATTTTGGTTAATTTTTGATTTTCTAGTTTTCTTAAACTTTTGGGTATTAATCACATTAGGCACTATATCCTTAAGCATTTTATACAATTATTTTATTATAACTTAGTTTAAAAGTAATTCCTTTTATAAAATAACTCATTTTAGTAAAAATCCTAATTTGAGTTTCATATTATTTTATAGGCGAGGAGTGAAGAATAAGTGAGTAAGCTCTGCCCATTAGCTCGAATCGGTGGAAATTGAGGTAGACTATTTTTTAAGATATTTTCTCAAAAATAGCGCTAATATTAATTGATTGTTCTATGAATTGCATATGGATATGTGACTTATGTTCTTATATGTTATTTGCATGAGCTTAATTGCTTTATGCTTGAGACGAGACGAGACGAGACTTTTGCATATTTCTTATTACTATGCATAGATTTTGCATGCATGCTATGATGTTACTATGCGCGCTAGTATTTATATGCCTTCGGGCATTAGACGAGAGTAAAAAATCTGCATTTACCATACGATGCTTGTTTTTGAGTAGAGACTTATGAGATATGATTTGCATGTTTATATGTATGTTTATAGTATAAATTGGTTAATATTGCGCTGATTCTACTGAGTATTTCTATGAAATACTCATCCCTTTCAAAATTAACATTTTTGCAGATTTAGAGTTAGAGGAGACGCTTTGAGCGATGATGGCTTCCAAAATAAGTTTAATTAGCTTCTTTTGAAAGAATCAAACTTTGTCTAAGTACTTAAAAAACTTTTGATGTGGATTAATTCCAACTTTATCTAAGTACTTGGAAAATGTTTGATGTCGTATGAAACAGTTGGCTATCACCGACGAATTATCTGTTGTATTATCACTTTTGAATCAAGATATTTTCCGCATTTTATTTACTCTTGATTCATTTTGATTTATTTTATTTAAAATAGATGAGAAAAAAAATTTAACGACGTCTCGGGCGTGGAGAGCCCGGGGCATCGCAAATATGATGTTATATAGCCTACATTATCAAGTAACAAGGCCCTTTTGGTATTAATGAATGGCTTTTATTAATAACTTAATCTTGAGATTGACATGAAATGAACCATTTCCTGATTTAAATAACACAAAACTTCATTGCTGGATGTTAAAATGAATTAGACAATTCCTAGGATCGATATTGGAGTTCAGAAAGGTACTATTGATAGCATTCTATTGAACTGACGAAGATGATTTCCTTATAATACATTTATTCATTAAATTTAACATTATATCCAAAATGTCCTTCGCATTAACATCACGAACCATGGGACCCACGACAAACTAATTGGATTTGTGACGTAATCATCTAAAATTTTGGATTAAAAATGGACCTGGGATGAAATATCAAGCCCAATTAACTAAAATTGACTTTAATGGACTTAAACACATATTGGGTCCCCATATATGATATTGGGCTTGGACCATTTAACTAAATCGGCTGGTATTTTAAATATGGGCCACAGGCCAGATAATATGGATTTGGGCCTTGAATTAAGGGTGTTACACGAACGCTCCCTACCTATCAGGTGAACGGTTTTGAATCACCTGCTCCTTCCAAGAAAGACAGAACCAAACTTCAGGATATAAGGAAACAGTTGGTTGAGTTAGAGAAGAAATATAATGAACCATTTCAGGATCAATATGCAGAAAAGAGACCATCTCCATCTCCATCTTCTGTGGCAATTCTCTCAGTCCCACTTTCGAAGATCAAGCTTCCTCATATTCCATATTACAGTAGAGAAATATACCCCAGCTCACATTTTGATAAGTTTGGATCATGGATAGAGCTTCAGGGGGCTAGTAAAGCGGCAATGTGCAGAGCCTTACCTACTACCTTAGGAGACATACCCGCAAAGTGGTTACGAAAACTACCTAAGAATTCTGTACAAGGCTAGGATGAGTTGCAGTAAACTTATTCTCCTAAATCAATTCGTATCAATCATCAGCTCAATCACCTCTCAATCCTCCATTCATTCTTAATCAGCAAAGACAAACAAGCTCAATCCACTCCAATCCTTCCTTTCCAACTCCCCAATCCACAGTATAAATAGAAGCCACATCCATCACTTTGCATCCACCACCAAGAGCATTCAACACACTCTCTTCTTGCTCCATTCAAATTGGTAAGGCTCCTCACTGTCGCCACCACCAAGCCTCATCCCCGCCACTGCCGAACCAAAACCACCACCACCACCATCGCCGCTCCTTTAGCCCAAAAACACCCCACACCCTAAACTTCAGGAACACCCAAAACTCACCCGCCAGAAAACCCCTAACAAGCTGCAACCGCACCCTCTGAACTACCACCCCCAGCCATGAGCACCAACGAAACCACCACCCTCAGCCGTGACCACTCTGCCACACCCACGAACCTTCGACCCAACTAGCACGACCTCCATTCGGGAACTCCTCAACACCTAAACCCACAGCCCACCATCACTCTATCTCTCTCCCTCACACGCACTCTCTCTCCCTCGCCCCTAAATCCCCAGTTCTCAGTCGAAAATTACAAGAATTGTCATTTTAACTTGATTCTAATTGCAACTTCAGTCAGCCAGAATGATATTCTAGTCATTTTTAGTCCTACACTTAATTTCTGGACTCTAGTTGCCCCAAAATCGTTATTTCAAAATGAAATCAGCCCCCATATTTACTCCTTTCTGATTTTAGTCTCCCAATTCTCAAAATACTCTTTTTCAGCCCAGAAGTTTCAAGAATTTAGTTTTAGGCCCAAAAGTTTTGCGGTTCACTATTTAAATCCCTACTTTTATTTAATTCTAATATTTTCAAATTCCTAACTTAAACTATTTATGTTGTAGACGAAGCGCGAATATAATTAATCAAGTTCAAGACTTTTAATCAAATTCAAAAAGCTTATTCGAGATAGGTTCCTTCTTTATGAAAGTTATTTATTTAAAATTGCGCACTTATAGTTAACTTCTGTGGCAATTATGTGCGTTAAACTATAATTATGAGAATTATACGTTATGCATGAGATTAATTATGTTATATAAAGAATGAGAATATTTTGCTTAAGCATGAGAACTTGCATATTAAATATATGAGAACGTGCATCTTGATTGTAGGATTTCATCTGAGAATTGAGATACTGGATCTGGTGTGTTATTACTATTTAAGTTGACTATTATATGCGCTGAACCTACTAAGTATTTCTATGAAATACTCACCCATTTCATAAATTGTTAAATTTTCCGATTTTGGAGCCGGTGGCGCGTATGGAGGTAGATATTGATTATTGAACAGTCATTTATTAATTTCAGCTTTATTTAAGATTTTATCATCAAGAATTTAATACGTTTGATTTGGGGATTTGTATAAAGAATAAATTTTGTTATTTTATAAGAATTTCTGCACTTTACCGTTAATTTCAAGCGGTCAGATTGTTTGAAAAGTTGTTAGAAAAAGATTTAACTAGTGTTCCGGGTATTTGGAACTCGGGGTGTTACAGTAATTGTTTTATCATGACCTATTTTATGAGCTAGAGATGTGAGATCTATGATTTTCATGATTTGTGATTTATGATTTATGCATGTATGTATCTAAAGATGATTGATCTAGGGTTTCTAGTAGTAGAAAGATGATTATTTGCATATTCTAGTGATTGAGATTGTATTAAAACGTGTAGCATGATGGTCTAGAACCTCATTTTCATGATGCTAATCAATTTGAAATTGACTAGATTAATAGTTTCCAAAGGAATTGGATGATAAAATTCGGATTTAATACTTGCCGGAAAGTTTCAGCAACTGTAAAGGATTTTCAAAACTGTTTTTCAAGGCCTTAATGATGTCAGAATTGGACATATAATATACCGTTATAAAGTTATGTCTGTCTAGTTTTCAATTCCATTAGTTTTGCCGAAAAAGGATACTTGACCAATTTTATACGAATTTTTGAGTGACGGGTGTCAAGCTGTCAGATTTTCAGAAATCTTGTTTATGCCTTGTTGCTGATTTTTGAGTACTAGGATGAGATTTTATGACATAACTATGTGATTGAAGGTTATTTTGTCTTATCAAAAATACAAATATTATCTTAAGAGTTAGATATGGAATGAGCTTATGTTATGTATTATATATATAAGTTGGTATGTGTTTTTAATACTTTAAATCGGGATTCGCAAGGACTATCATGAAGTGCACCACCGAGGACCTGTGAGTCACGACATTAAAGCTTTGTTGGGTTGAGTAAGTAAGGTAAGTGTACTCTCACCTGCAATATGGTTTAGGATAACTAAGCATTATGTACTAGATTCATTGAAGGGCTTTGCCAATATTGAATCTAGATGATGATTATGGTTAATGTTTTGAATTGTTCATGTATTGGATGATGGAATGAATGGGTGTAGAATTTGATATTCTATACTTGAATGATAATTACGATGATGAGTTGTTTGTTGATGGATTATACATCCTCTATATATATATATATATGTATGAAAGTATGTTTTGAAATATTTTCAAAAAAAAAAAAAAATCAAGGCGTTGTACAAAATATGATGATGATATTGATGTCTTGGCATGTTCGGGGGTCGCTCCCTCGACTTGTCAATGACTAGCGCACTACGATGGTACAACTCTAGGGCCCTACATACGGTATTTTTAATATAAAATATTTTCAAAGGACTATGTTAATGAGATGCTTTCTTTCTTAGTTGTGAGTTTGTATGTACCTTACTAATCACCTAGCTTATTAGTATGTCCATATTGCAGATAAAGGTAAAGAGAAGCTATGAGCGCGAGGAAGGAAGGCGAGGATGGTGTGTGTGGTGGTGGAATAGAATCCTCATAATAAAGAAACTATGAATTTAGCCTTTGAATTTTTCAAGAATAATTTTATGAGGAAATGACAAAACTTGACACTTTTTAATATATCATTTTCAAAATTAAAACACTTTTTAAACTTATACAAAAATGTCATTTTTCCTCTTTTTTGGACAAAATTACCGCTAAACAAAAATTTTAGTATCAATTTCAAGAGCCTCAATTCTTTGATCTCTTCATTCGGGCACCAATCCATGTAATTTAACTCATCAAAATCTTCGTTGAAACTTGCTGAACAATGCTCAGATAGTCCGCGAACGTAGAATTTCATAATTAAAGAAATCGCAAGTCAAGACTTACATTACACATTCATTGTCAGATCTGTAGCGATTGGGCAAGAATTTGACATTAGTGTAGAAAGAGATGTTATTCAGAATGGCCAGACAAAGTGAACTGTATTGTATTGGTCAGTGACCGGAATTCATCGGGGCGTGAGGCGAGTGGCCAGCACGCGCAGACGGCGTATAAGTCTCAACTGTCGAGAAAGGAAACTGTTTAAATCTACAGTATGTAACTGTCAAAATCTACAGTTCAAATGTAGAGATATACATATAACTATCGAGTATTATCGCGGTTAAATGTCAAGCTATACAGATAAATTGTATGGACATTTTTTTATCAAACTATAGTGTCGAGAATCAGCACTCATAATTGTAACTGTAGAGATATATAGATATAAAGAGAAATTATTGCTTAATGGCAACAATGTAATTTTATTCAAAAAATTGCCATTTTTGCACAAATTTTTAAAAAGTGCCATTTTTGAAGTTTGGTTTTTATTTATTGCCATTTTAGAAATTGTCCCTAATTTTATTCATGTTTCCACTTATCTATGTTATTTATTTTGCAGTTAGGTTAATTAATAATTTTTTTAATACAAAAATTACATTATGACGTGGTTTGATTTCATTAGTCGATTACTTTTAAAAGATGTTTTTTTCTAAACGGTAAGATGTCAAAGATGTTTTTAAATTGCACTCTAATTAGTTTAAGTATGCTTCTAACAGTACGAAAGGATTCCTATAATGCTACGTAAGGGGGGTGTTATAGTTTTGGTATCAGAGATGTTCTGTGACTTTCTATTTCACCATTGCCACACATCATCGTCAACCTTCTCCAAGTAAGAAACTTAATCATTAATCTTTTCTTAGTACGTATGCTAGTATAGGAGTTGATTAGAGTCATATCTCAAGGTTGGTAAAACTTAGGTATATTTTTGAATGAAATCAACATTACTGTCAGATTGATCGCAATGGTTAGAAGAGGCGCAAATGCTGGAAATGATCAAGATGAAAATCCTAATTTGGCTCAAATTAGAGAACAATTGAGAAGAAATAGGGCACAAGAACAAGGCCACAGTAATGGGAACGTTGTACCTGAGGTATATTTCTATCTCCTACAAGAACCTAGGGTGATTGTTACTTGGTCTAATATGTATATTCCTCTTTCGAAAGCTATACAAATCACTCAACACATCATTTATTGGCCAAGTAAGTGAAGGGCATTAAATGTCATAACAACCACACATAAGAACAAACAACAAAACAAGAAAAGCATGCCTTTATATTAATTAAGCTTGGTTAAGCTACACCAAAAATCCCAACAACAAAATGTTTAGCTCATTACAAAAAGGGGACAAAGTAGGGCGTTAATGAAATACATTGCAAATGAGAAAAATAAAGAGGAAATACAAGTATAAGAATGTAATTCTTCCCTTAGATGGATTCTTAACCCTTGGAAGCACAAGCTTGTAATTCTTCTCAAAATTTCTCTTTTTCTTCCTTCTCTCTTTTACTTTGCCCTAACTTTTGCCTCTAAAAACAACTCCAAGAACAACCCCCTTAGATGGATGAAGAATGAGTCTTTTATATGGGAGAACTTGTTTTTAGGGTTACAAGACACCAAACTCTCCAGATTTGCACAAAAGGGGCTTAAAAAATGAAATCGGGTGTTTCTAGGTAGCCTGCGGTAGGCCGCAGAATTCCGTGGCCTACCCACGGGCAGCAGAAAAAATAACAAGGCCGCGGGTGGCTGCGGGTAGGCCTACTTTCAGATTCATTCATTTTGGTCCCCAACTTCACTTTTCCTTGCACCTTTAGTCATTCACACTCAATTCTTTTCCATTGAGTCTAGAAACTCAAAAGCTATTCTAAATGGTCCTTAAGCTTCAAAATGACTCCAAATGTGGTCTTTCAAGTTTTCCAAGTGTGCAAACAAGTCCTTATACTTCAAATTCCTTTGTAGAATTAGCCTTTTGCTCTTCTTTTACTTTATTTCCTTCCAATTGATGATTTTAACCTACAAAACTGAAATTTAAACAATTGTGAGTATAAATCCGCTCTAGTAATTAATAATTTGTTCATTTGAAGGCTTAAATAAGTGTGTAAATACACACTTATCACATGATTGCTTATAGTAAAAGAAGACCTTATATTTCTTCTTGGTCAGGAGTGGATGAGATTTTGTCAGGAAAGTAAATGTGTTGCGTTTCTAGTCAATTCACATAATAAAAGAGAATATTGAGGTATGCACGGTACTTTTTGGGTGTGGGATTCATTCACTTCAGTTTTTTTCAATGTTCTCAATTGGAAGGATCCTTGGGCCATAATCTTTTAGCTTCCCCAGGGGGTTTAATCCCAAAAAATGTTTTGCTTTATGCAAATTCGATGTGGGATTAGTGCCTAGGATTCATTCACTTCAGTTTTTAGTGCATTGGGATATACATTTTCGTTGAGAATGATGTGCTTTCATGGTGATTTAACTGAAGCTATCATCAGTGCTAAAATTGGAGTTATTTTGATGCATGTGGTAATTAGATCTACTTTGTCCTAAAAAATATGTTTTGAGACAGAAACTTCAAAAATCATGTTTAACAAACTTCAATGTCAGTTTGACTTGCTTGTAACAAATTGCTTGTAACAAACTTCATGTTTATTTGGATGCCTACTCTATTGATTTGAAGATCTGAATTCATGGTCGGGTCATATAACTATTTGCAAGCTTTTAGGTATTCCCTGTTCGGTTCCAACTAGATAAGCTGCAGATGATGTATTGAAGAATATATTTGGAAGATACACATGTCGCCTTATATCTAATAATTTATGTTTTTAGAGCAAGTGGGTTTAACATAACCTTAGAACAAATAAAGGTCGTCTTGGGTTGAACTTTAGTATCCAACTATTAATAAAATTGGCAGTTAGCAGGCTCTGATGGGGAAAAATGAATCCTACCTATAGTTAAAGTGGGAAAAGATTTTCCAGAGAAGATGGTTGAAAACCATGAAAACGAAGTCGTTGGCAGAAAGGAACAGTACCAGAAGAGACACAATGAAATGGAGTAAATTCTTGATTTGAAATCCGAATATTTATTTATGGCTCAAAAGAAGCCAATCATAACACCTGGCCTCCTACTTGGTTGGATAGTGAGTGAAAACTTGACAACCATGGGGAAAACAATCAAATACTTTAGGCGTATTGAAGGTATATAGTAGCCAATCAAGAACTCACATGTATCGTGTTTAAGGATCTCAATTTAATAATTAATTAGATCTCCATGAGTCCACACCTCAACTTTTATTTTATCAATGTGACAGAGTATTATACTCTCACAATACAATAATTTTGTTCATCATTTGGGATAATATTTGTTCTTACATAGTCCCAAATTGAATAAATACGAATGTGTTTGGCAAACTCACCAAATTATAATCTGGATTTTAAGAGCATATCTAATGCTAAAAAAATGGACCTAGTCCATTTGTGGTAAGAGAAAGACACAAAATAAAATCGTGAGTCCTGTAATTTTATCTATTTTTATTTTTTTAATCCTTTTTCTCTCATTTACACTATTTTTCCTCACTTTTTCTCTCTCGAGTCCCGTGTAAGGTTCACAAGTAGACCCTCTCCTTCACTCAGTCTACTACTATTTTATTATTATTTTTGAATTTATCTCAAGATCTCTCATCTTTTTTATTTTTCCCGCCATTTTTTTACACCTCTTTTCATTCATATTTACTTAAAATAATCTTCTCTCTATCTCTCTCCTCCACATCATAACCACAATCCACTCTCCCATTGGAGATGCTCTAATCTGCCACACGACATTATTTCATTGGTTTTATTTTTTTCAAAAAGTCAAAAAGTAAAAGTCATGCCGCAATATTTGACTTTTTACAAAGGGTTAATTTCACAAATCGTCCCCAACCTTTAGGCTAAGAATTGGTTTCATCCCCAACATTTTTTAAGACACCCATAGCCCCCAACATTTGATAAATACACACAAATCGTCTCTATTTCTACTGTTCCGTGAAATTTTTATTAAAATGACGATTATACCTTTAAATATTTTAATTTTTTTTTTAGAAAAAGGTTTTAAAATAATAAAAAACTAAAAAACGGACCCACCCCAACCCAAGTCCCTCCCCCTCCGGATAAAATGATGCTACATAGCAAATTATAATTCAACAAAATAATCTGTCAGTTGCCAAACACTTTGTAAATAAATAACTAATATATAAAGTGTTTGAGCTACTCTCCTTAAAAGGACATGTTTTAGTGCAGGACTTTGTTTTCTCTCCATATATGGCCGGTTACATAATTGGCATTGGTACCTGCCAAAGGAATTTGACATCTTCGGGTGTCATGTCTCACATTAAATTTTTACTCAATGTTGATGCAGATGATATATCCCGCGTTGGAGAATTGCAAACTGGGTTTCTTCTATTAGCTGAAGGCTGTATTTGAATGGAAGTGTGGATGAACCTATAGCTAGCGATTTCGGGGCATGTCTATTGAGTCATATGGAAAGTTCTGCTGTTGAGGTGGCCGGGAGGCCAAGTCGAATTATCACTTTGATACTCATGCTATTTTTAATTTGTCTATCAGATGGTGTATCCTCCAATTATAATTTATATATTTTGTATCCTAACAGGTGAAAATTTAATTTACTTTGCATCCAATGAAAATTTTCCGAAACAGTCCATGTTAGAATATACAACATGATACGGCACACGTGCGTGACTACTCTTTCTTGTATAGAGGAATGAATTAGATCAACATCCCGGCAGGATATATAACTTAAAAAAAAAAAATCAAAAAATAATAAATTCATGGAATGATCCGCTGACAAATTAGACTATGTAACTTCGTCTGTCTTGGAATACATTCAAAGTAACATAATACTTCGTTAAAGAGGAGAGGGCATTCAAGCCTCTACTTGGATGCTCCTTCTATTACAATTTTGTAACTATTAACAGTTAGTGTACTGGAAAAAAAAGATATGACGTTCAACCAATCAAAGTAACGCTAACCTAGATTATGATTATCACTGAGGAAGTAGTTGTTGTATCCTACAAGAGATGATGCTGATCCAAGATTGTTAAAATCTACCGTTGATGATTCTCCTTGATAATTAAGTGGAGAATCGTCGAGGAAGATGGCGTCATAATCGATTGACATTCCCATGACCCCAAATATTGGGAGGCTCAAGTCAATGCCTTCAAATATCTCCCTCATATCATAGTCTACAGCTTTCACAGCCTCAATCACCTGACGCCAGCATAGAGAAAGGATGAATGTTGCTGAATCAAGAAATAATTAAAAAAACTTTTCAAAATAAGAACAAAAGATAAAAAAAAAAGATGGCTTACATATGTTTCACTTTCATCATCGCGGTAAATAAGAACGTAATCCCCAGCAATCAAGTTATGGTGACTCACAAACTCCCCTAATCAAGTTTCAAAAACTAACGTTAACATGAGTACAAATTCAAAGATCCCAATATAACTATTTGTAAGTTAATTGTACCAGTATACTCGAGAACGTACATCCTGCTACTATTGTTTGGCCAAAACCTATGTTGGATAAGAAAATGTGACGTCTCCATAAGAAATTTTCATTAATTAGTCATGCATTAAATATTAATTAAAAAAGAAACTAGTATATAATTAATAGAACCGTTTGCCCAAAGAGAAAAATTATATTAACATTTTCAAATAAATAAATAAACAAAAGAACTGCTAAACCAACGTTGGCCTCCGATCTATATATTGCAGCAGACTTATTTTAATTAATGGGCATTTTTCAAACTATATTTGCAGCAGACCTATTTTAATTTGTACACCACAAAGCACAAGCTATATATTATTCTTCATGAGTTTTGTTTCTCCTTCTTGAAGTAAGGCGTGGAACATTTTACAACTAAAAAAACGTGGGTAACCAACATACATGAAATCAAATGCATCTCTTTTTTATATAAATCTCAAACCTCAGGTCCTTAATAATTGCATTATAGTCCTTAGATTATGATTATTATCATATACTACTTTTTCCGTTTTACAAAGATAGTCCGTTTATTATATTGAACATATTTTTAATTTTTCATTTCTATGTGTGTCCCTAATTAATATATTTATTATTACTCCACATTAACTACTTATGCATTCAAAGTATTTGGACAACTAATGAAATAAAAGGGTATTTATGGAAAAATATACTCTCTCTGTCCTATAAAAATAGGCACATATGTTTCTTACCCATAGATTAAGAAATGTAATTTAATGTGGTTGAAAATACAAAATTCACACTTAATAGTCTAATATACCCCTATTCAATATGAATCACTTTTTATTTAGTCAACATAATCATTAATGCATTACAAATTTATTAGTAGTTTGATTAAGGGCGTCTTTGGAAAAGAAATTAATTGTTCAACCTCGTTTATATAAATAGACTATAATTTGAGACAAATGAAAATACAAAGTCGGCCTATTTTTATGGGACGGAGGGAGTATGTAAAATTTAATATTTCAACTATATTAAATTATTTCTTAATCTGTGTGAAAATAACTACTAAACTATCATTTTGTGATAAAGGGAGTATATAGTACTAAAGTTTAATTAATTAACATGTTTGTTCTCTAACTAGTTTTTATACCATGCAATTCAATTAATAACTCGAATTAAAAGAAAGAGGAATTATCCTCTCTCCTTACCAACACTGTAAAACAGCTTTGAAGGCATGAAACAATACCATGGAAACAGCATTTTTCAAAGCAAAAACATTGGAGAAACTGATCAGAAAATATTAAAATCTCCAATTCACTTTGCATAAAATTGAAAAAATAAAAAAAAATAAAAATAATTTACCTCAAACCCGGATAGAAGAGAGAACCAGTTGTGCTACTTTTGCAAAATTAATATCAGAAAGAACGGTGATAGTCAAAAAAGGAAACCTGAACTTGAAACACCACTCATGAATGCCATCCATATCCATCATGGTGATAATAGCCCCTTCCTTGCTCTCGAGAACCGGAAGATGAGTCTCAGCTTCTTTCTGAAATAAAAAAAAGAAGGTGGCTTGATAATTAGGATCTAGAACCGGACATGATATAGATGTGCAGATTTGTTATAAGCAGATACAAGTTAAACATCAGGACACAAATGTTTTGCAAAACCTGAAGTGGAGATTCAAACCTTCGGAAGAACCATTCTTCTAAGACTGTTTACATCGCTCTTCTGGAGTTGCTTCTTGAAAAGATACTTCAGCTTTTTCCTAACAATTACCTAAAATATTAAACAACAGCTACTGTCATAAATGTTCCTGAACTACAATTGTACCAAGAGAAACAAAAATTACTAGATAAAACTGATATTATATGATACGGTACGGATCGTAGCTGCATATATTAGTTTTCCTTTTAAAAATTGGAGTCCATTAATAACATGCTCATATGGCTCGCTTGATACGGTAGCTGCACGTATTAGTTTTCCCTTTAAAAATTAAAGTCCATTAACATCCTCAGCATCTGGCTCCGTCGCTATTTGCACTGAACATCTGGCGACTGAGCTGCCAATTTTGTGTCAATTAATCTGCGACTTTGTCAATGTGTAAGTATTTGCCGCTTTTTGCGTCTACATGACAACTATATAACAAAAGTTAAAATCACTCTTGTGGTTATATAGTTAATTACTACCTCCATCTCATATCTATTATTCATTTTTCATCTTTCTCAAAATATAGGATGCTTTCCACTTAAAATTGTAATTTAAATATAAGGTTTTTTTTTTTTAAATGAGCTTCTATTTAATGTGCATATACTATCAACAAAATAGAATTATTAAGATGAAATAATTAATAAATAAAAGGTTATAGTAAGAAAATAACCTTAAATTTACTTTCTCAATATTATTAAATGAATTTTCAAATGGAGGAAAAACGTGAGTCCACGCACCCTATCACTATGTCTCCTCTCTCGTAATTTTAAGCAGTAGTTAAGCATATCGCAGCTAGCTAGCCAAGAGTTATGACAAGCGGTTGTTGACTGCGTTAGTTAATTAGTTAATAATAACATGCTCAAAATTCTAAATTAATTAGAAATTAAATTGAATATATCATCAATTACCAGAATAATAGCTCAAATCATTAGACTCTTAAGAGCATATACGTTGGTAGTGTTAAATTAGGTTGTTAGTTAAAAACTAAAAAAGTTACCTTTAATGGTGTAAAGAAAGTCGTTAAAAGAATCATTTTTGTTAGTTGTTAAATTTGTTGTCAACTTTAACAACAATTTTAACCATTTTGCTATAATTTAATATTTTTGAAAAATTCTTTTTTATTTATTTAATAAAGTTTGACCAATAACTTTTGAAAATAATCGGGCTCATTTGGACTTGAATATATTTTAGTGATTTTGTTTAACACATCCAATGTGACACTTTAATAATTGTTAAATCTAACTTGTATATGTAGCATTTAACAACAATTTAAAATATATTTTTTACTTATGTAGATAGTTAAATCTAACAACACTAATATGAATGCTCGAAGTTCATATATATTTTACCAAAAGATAATATTTATCATCAAATGAAAGAAGTGCGAACATTAAATCTAAGGTGTCTTGATCGATGTGAAGGAAAAAATATATTATATATGTTGAAAAGTAATCAGAAACATCTCTTGAAAACTACTAGTAAGATAATTAAATACATTAAAAAAAAAAAAAGGGAACAAATTATAATGGTATCCGAGACTTCTGATGCAATTGCAGGCAAAGATCAAAGTAAATTGTGCAGAAGTACGTAGAAGAGATTGTAGAAATGAAATTTATCAGAAACCAAATAATGTAGTATATATATTACTATATTCAGATCTGGCTTATAATTGTTTAATTAATTATTACTAGCTAACTAGTAAAATTATGAAATTAGATTAGAAAAAGCAGGCAAGTGGATATGGATATTACGTACACGTGCGGGGAGTGGAGGAAGCACGTGGAAATTGGAAAGTCTGAGAGGCTCAAGGTTAGCTCGCCTCGCCCTTGGCTTCCTTGGTCCAGTCTGAACAGTGAAGCCAGGCCCGTCAAAAAGGTCCCCGCTTTCGGCCTCCTCCTGCCTCCTGCTGCTCCTTTTTCTTCTTCCAAACCCAATATTATTCTTCCCCTCCATTTTCTCAGTTCCCCTAGTTAGTTGCAATATTATCTACAAGCTAGATGATTGATGGTAGTACCGGCCGCCGCACGTTGGAGAGAGAGAGATTGAGTGTGTAAGCGTGTGTTTTTTTGTGGGTTGTGAGAATGAGGGCCGGCCGGGGTGGGTGTGAAGTTTTATATATTGAGTTTATTTCTTCTTCTTCTTCCAATTTTAGCAAGGTTACCGTGATCAGAAGGGCTGATCCAATTGACATTTGTGCAATGTTGATTCATGGTGGCATGCAGTTGGAAGTTTTTCGTTTTTTTTTTCCTTTTTTTTTTTATTCTTTCTGGCGACAGATAAAGAAAGAAAAAAAAAAGGCTTAACCAGAGTTAAGAAGAAGAGCAATGTGGGTAACCTTAAATGCAGCGTAGAAGAATCGTCCATTTGCATTGAAGAGAGTGAGCAATTAGAGTGGCTTTTGTGAGGTGGGAACAGTGGAGAGGTGGGGGAATAGAACCAGCTCCAGGTGTTGAAAAAGCTCTGATTCCTAGCAACTGAAATCAATGGCGTTTCTTTGGTAATTTCCGTCTCACTGACTCGGCGCTATATATGGGTTTAAAATTTCATTTGACAACTACTAAAATAGTACTACCTCCGTCCTAAAAACATAATCTACTATTCCATTTTTGTTAGTATCAAAAAAGTAATTAACCTACTATATTGAGTATGTATTTAATGTTTCATTTCCATATGTGCCAATAATTAATTATTATTATTCAACTACCTTTTTATTAGAAGTATTTCACAATTAATGAGATATAAGGGTATATGAGGAAAAATAAGATAAAATTTAATGTTTCAACTATATTAACTATCGATTCTTAATTTATATGAAAATAACTGTTAGACTATCTTCATGAAACGGTGAGAGTAAAAATGAGCAGTTTAGTCTCATGAATACCGGAGAACAACACCCCCCAACCAACCAATTTTGATGCCTCCTTCGTGGATTTAGCTTGTGCATTTGATGCTTTCTTCTCCACTAATTTTCATGTGGGTTTATGAACCACATATGAGATTGTGATCGTATGAATAAAATAATGGTGATGAAAGTGCCATATACATGGGCACCCAATGTTTTCCCATCAAACCCTATGGTCCCCTCCGTCTCAGAGGCGGTTGTGAGAGTCTGTAGGTGGTGCAATTGCAAGGCTTCAACATAAGGGCACAAACAATTCTTTTGTCATGGAGTAACATAAAAATTTTTAAAAAAATTTTAGATTTTCATTTTGTGTCAAAATTTTATATATTACTGAGACATTGTTTTTAAAATCATAAAATGGTTTTGTGAAAATTATTGAGCTAAAAATTAAAATATATTTTATTATTTAAAAAATAAACAAGCATACTTTTGAAATTTAAATTTGCAGTAATAATCAAAAACTCGAAAAGAAAATATATATCAATTGTATCACAAAGTCAAAAAATGAAAAATACACCATAAAAATGATGTTTTTAATATGGAGAAGATAATATACTCCTTAGTTGAATAAAAGAGACATCACTTTATAATGCCATGCAAGACACTCAAAATCTGAGCACTTCTAAGGAATCCAACCCTGGGTTCTTTATGGAGCACAGGAGCCAATGAGATGTTTACACCTCACTTGAGTGCAAGCACCTCAAATTCTCATCGCTAACCCTCCTCCGACATGTATGTATTTAGATATTATACATATGGCCATGCAAAAGTATGAGTTTGATCTAGCACCCGATGGATCATATGCTATAGCGCCATATGGTCTATGTGACGTGCATGTGGAGTGTCCACATACACGCCACATAGACAATATGACGCTATAGCATATGGTCCATATGGCACTGGAATACAACTCTGCAAAAGCATGGACCTGCCTGCTTGCCACCTCTAAACGGTGGATTCAATGTCGGGCCACCCTTCATCATGCGTTCTCACCGTTGGTTAACTAATTATGAGATCAACATGCAGGAACACGAGTACTAAGAGCAAGGGAGGTTTATCTTAAATTAATAAAATTTTATACGTTCTAATAATTTTTCTTTACTAATCACGGCACATTCTCTCTTAATGTCTTTGATTGAATGATGGAAAAGAAATCAACATTTATTTTTCGTAGAAAATGTTTTGCCAATTTCCCACTATCGGATTTCATTTTCATTGATTTTAAGGAAAATTTCCACTTTTTAATCTAAGATAGAAAATTCTTTTCATAGAAAACGAAATTGTATTTGATTAGCATAGGAAAATTTATTTTTGTTTTCCATCTATTAATAATACCTAAGTCATGTTGAGAAAACTCGACTTTCCCAAGATATTGATCCCCCTACAAATATCTACATCTACAATATCTAAAAAGGGGAATGAGTGGAAACTTTTGATTTCCCATTTCGCCCCCCGCTTATTTCCCCAATTTACAGTAATACCCCTATTTATTATTTAATTAATTTTATTTTTTATTTTATTATTAATAACTTTAATCAATTTATGAGTATGAATTTTTCACCTTCCAACTTCCTAAAACAATTATAACTGAATTAAAAGTAATATAAACTTAATAAATAAAAGCTATATAAAAATATGAATAATTACATATTTATAATATAATAATTATTATTTAGTATTAATAATAAATTACAAAAAGAATAAAGATGGAGAAAGCACAAAATTTAAACTGATTCAATCATTTTTTTAAGGGACGGAATCAATCATTTTAGTTACATGTTAAAAATACTTAACATATCGCATTTTTATTGATTATTATATTTACAATTTTTTTTAAAAAAAATTCAATTAATCTCGACCATGTCAAGTTTTTTAAAATTACTAAAATATTTTCAACTATATTTCGTGCAGTTTTTTCTTTACTGTGTAGTGGAAAACTAATATCATTCTACAATCGTTAAGATTTGGGATTTGTTGCTCTTTTTGTTTTTAATTAAATTTTAGTAATATGGGATTAAAAAATTAATTTTTTTTTTGCTTATCTAGTTTCATATTAATTAATTAATTAAATCATACTCATAGTCGGCCTTTGCATTTCTTAACCCCTTAAGTACTCAGTGGGTCTATGCAATTATCTTGAAATAATTTTTAATAACAAGTGATAGTTAATTCAATGCAATTTACGTAACTATGTATAATTTGCTCTATGTATAGCGGAAATGGTTACAATTGGTTCATTGTGTATTTTCTAAACTTTAGTCCAAGTTCATTGTGTATTTTCTAAACTTTGATCCATTCTCAATTATGGGTAAACATTTATCGTCTTCATTTTTATTTCATTAGATAAATAATTGATGTGTCTTCCGCATGGCATTTCATTAGTATTAAGAACTGAGAGTGGAATGTCAATTATTTTCTTGTTCATGATTACTTTTCCCACGTCTCAATAGTAATATATATACTTCATTCAATGAAATAGTAATATATATTAATTAGCACGCAAAACCAGTAAAATTTTAACTTTTAGAAAGTGCAAAGTTCGTTATATTTGCATGTGGAAATATTACACACATGCTCCTTTTTTTGTTTCACTTTTGTTTTAAATATATATTAGAAATTAAGTTACTTGAAATCATCCAATCATAGGGTTTATTCTGTTGCAGAATAAATTTACTAAATTTCTTATTTTATATGTTGGCGTTTCAGCATTAAAAGTCCTAGAGATGGAGTCTGATTCATCTATTTATCCTCCAGATATAATACAGGTTGTTAGGTGAAAAATGATTATATTTTCCTTTTGTGTGTGTGTGTGTATATATATGTTGTTGTAGATTTTTTTTTTTTTAAATATTCTTAGGATCATTATTCACCAGACAAAGACTCAACTTAGATCTTTATAAGATAATTGACTGCATTTGAAGAAGATTGAATCATAAAGGTATTCGTACTTTAGAAAGGTTCCATCAAAATCTACAACAATAAAAATGGTCCTATGAAGTTTTAAAATTGATTTTGTACGATGGGGAAGGTAATTTTTAATTTCAATATTATTCATTAGTTTTCTTATAAAAATTTCACTATTAGATTGATATATATTTTAAACTTTATTGCGGGGAAGTAAGATCCAAACTACTCTATTTAAAGACACAATGGACAAGTTCTTTACCATATATACTTGAGAAAGGCAAAACATATCAATTAAGAAATGATAAAACAAGAGTATTAATCAACCCTTTGTACTCAAATGTAAACGACGAAATTGAATTTACCATGACAACAAATATTGAGGTGGAGGAAATTGTAGAGTTTAATCATGACAACATATAAAGTGCATGTTTTGTGAAATTCTCAAAAAACTCATCCTCGATTGGTGAAGGGAATTTGCTAGGTATCTTAACGTCCTTACGTAAGATTGTATGCATTTTACATTTAACTTTAAACAACTACTTCGTTTTTTCTCAAATATATTCTAGGTGCAGTAATAAGCGTGAAGCGTATAATCTATATATATATATATATATATATTAAATGACAGTTCGTCTAGCGCAGCTGCAATTTCATCTAGCGCAATTAAAAAATCTTTCCCGCCTAAAGCTCTATCTGACACAATTGCTTATAATAACATACCAAACCAGCTATCACTTTTAATAAAAAAATATTACAAATGTAATAATGAATGATTGAATATCACTTTTAATAAAAAAAATATTACAAATTTAATAGTGAAAGATTGAACTCATGACCTGCATTTTAAGATTAACATGCTTTTAAACCATTATTCCAACTCTTTTGTTTATTAATAATTTCCATTTATATATTAGTATTCTCGCGTGTTTTCACTCAAAAAAATTAAATTGTTAATAATTGTTTGTCTGCAGCGTCTCTAAATTTATAAACATACAAAATTGGATTCATGGAAAAAATAAAGAATTAATTTAATTAATGCTATAATTTTATACGAAAAGTAGAATTGACAAAAGACATTCCCCGATCCAGTTGGATTCCTGAATAAATATAAATATGATTAACTTCCTCTAATATTGATTAGCCCAATTAAGAAGAAGAACATTATTTTGTATTGCTATCTTCAAGTTTATCTTCTCAAGATTCAAATATTCCTACAAAAATTACGTTTTTTTTCCTATAGTTATGAAATCAATAAATTATAGTGTGTAAAATGTTTATCCCTTTAAAGAAAAACAGTAGTAATTATTAACATTTATAGCGGGAAATATTAAGAAAAAATTATAATTTTAAATTAATCTAAACTAACGATATATATATATTTAATTAACTAAACATATTAATTCTTTATTAAATATTAATAAATAAATAATTTAATTAATGTTTATAATTTCATACGAAAAGTAGAATTGATAAAAGGTATTTCCCTATTCGGTTGGATTTCTAAATAAACATGAATGTGAATATTTTTCTTTCTCTTTTATTTGAATAGTAATTAACTTCTTCTAATTTTGATTAGCTCAATTGAGAAGAAGAACATTACTATGTATTGCTATCTTCAAGTTTATCTTCCCGAGATTCAAATATTCCTACAAAGGTTGCGCTTTGTTTTTGGCCTGTAGTTACAAAATGAATAACTTGTAGTGTGTAAAACGTTTATTCCTTTAAAGAAAATCAGTCGTAATTATTAACATTTATAGCGGAAAATATTAAGAAAAAATTACAATTACAATTTTCAATTAATCTAAACTAACGATATATATGTTTAATTAATTAAATATTCAATTTAATTAAGACGATTTTAAAAAAAATAAGAGTTCTTAAATGAAATTTATTATCCGATGAATATGAGTTATCAAGAAAGTTCCACATTCATATTTATTTCTATTATTTTATTATTATTTGACGAATACGGGTTATCAACTATGTTTCTTATTCATATTAATTAATTTTTATTATTTTATGAATTATAAATTACAAATTTTTTGCTAAAAAAATTACAAACTACATATATTTTAATGATATAGACACTTATCCATCATTTCATAATCAAATTTATCTTTAATTTAAACAATTAAATGATGATAAATATGTGTTAGTTATTAAATTAAATCGTGAATTTTATTTCGAAAAATTGGATTGAACAAGTAAAAGAGAATAAAAAATGAAAAAATTAAGAATATCATACGAGTTACCGCTCTAGGAAATAAAATGTCGAAAAAGATCTTATTAATAGACTTTTTAGTGGAAAAACTGCGGTACATAGATACCGCATACTAATTTACTTATATATATATACACACTACTTTTTAAAGATTATATTTTTTTACTAGACTAAAATAGCAACATGATATTATATATGAGTATTGTATAAACTAAAATAAAGTATCACCCGATTAAAAATGTATGTGAGGAAAAGAGATATTATTCGGTTAAAATAGTAAGTAGGGAAAATACTTTCTTATAAATATGAAAATTTTTATGTGAACGGGTATCGAATGAATACGGGTATGTACATACTCATTCGTATTACTAGACTGTTAACTAATAGTATAAAATAAGTTAGATTATATAAACATAAAATATAGTAAAACATTAATCGATTACATAAACGGGTAACTATTAATATATTATTAATAAAACATTAATTTAACATGTCAAATACTAACTCAAAATTGTATATTTGTTACTTTTGTTATGCAAATCCAATGGCACATATTTGTTCAATATTTTATTGTTCATTATTATAGAATTTTTTTTTAAAATTAGTCTTCATATGCAACACATGAGTGAGATGCTAGAATCATAATTATTATAGTTGATTGTGATTCGATCATTTAATTGCTAATTATTACAACTTTATATAGGTTGGACTTGCGAACTTGAATGTCTTATTTGGAGGGAACTCAAAATGATTGACTCAGTTATGCAACTAAATTTATGCTTAATATTCAAACATTTTACAATAAATATCCAGTGGTGATATGTGATTTGCATATCAATTCATAATTCTAGACAATGCAACTGGTATATTGTACTTATTTATGATATGCTGTTTAAAAAATAAACTTACACGTTAATTTTGATACAAATATACACTATAACTCTTACTTTTTTAAAGATTATATTTTGTTATTTGCTAGACTAAAATAACAATGTGATATTATAGGTACTTGTACAAAATAAAATGAAGTATCACCCAGTTAAAAAAGGTATGTGGGGAAACGAGGTGTTCTCCAGTTAAAGGGGTATGTCGAATGTACTTTCTTATATAGGTATGAAAATTATTATCTGAACGAGTATCGAGCAAATACGGGTATGCACATTACGTGTCCAATACATATTATTAGACTATTAACTAATAGTATTAAATAAGTTAAATGATTTAAAAGTAAAATATAGTAAAGCATTAATTGAGTACATAAAAAGGTAACTATTAATATGTTATTAATAAAATATTAATTTAACGCGTCAAGTACTAAATCAAAATTGTATATTTACTGATTTTATTATGCAAATCCGAAGACACATATCTGTGCAAAGCATGAGTGAGACTTCTTTCGATTCCATCGTTGGCAATGACATTGGTGTTGTATGATATTTTTAGATATCTTGGTATCCCTTCTTTTAAGAGACTTCGTTTATTGCATTTAGTGATAGTTATACTTTATTTTCATTTTCAACTTTTCATCTAAGGCATGCACGAGTACAATATAAAATATGATATTATTTACTTTTAAAATACTACAATGTAATCATGTATAAATACATACATGAATAAAGTTAATTACATGGATTAAAGTTTGTTTTAGAATTGACATTTCAGATTTGGTATGTTAATTTATTAGTAAAAGAGATTAACAAACAAAATAAACTGATAAAATAATTAAGGTTTAGTTATTAAACTCAATGGTCACATGTTCAAGTCTTCTCTGTGTTATTTCACAAAAAATTTTTGTTAAAAAGAAAAAAAACAATTACCGCAAAATTTACCGAATAAAAAATACGGGAAAATCACTGTACAAAAAGTACCGAGACTTAAGTGGATTAATTAATATATATATATATATATATTTCGTCACAATAAATTTACGAACGCTGGTCTAATTCTAAACTTTCGAAGTTAAAGGCGAACGTGAATTAGCCATTTCAAAACTTTTCAACTTGTTTGAATTAATTTTCGAACTATCTTGATTCTGTAAATTTAAATCCGTTTTGAACTTTATACCTTTGAACCCGTTATTTCTTTTATATATTGATATCTTTTTATTGAAAACTCATTTAAATTGAGTTAAATACTTATTTGGCCACTGAACTTACCTTTTTATTTTTAGATCATCACTAAACTTTAACTTATTACGCGTTAATCACTGAACTTATAAAAATATTATCCATTACTGAATTTACAAAAGTGTTAACCATCCATCACTGAGATAAATAAATAATGTTTGTGTAGCATTTGTGTGAACAAAATATGGTGCACTAATAAAAATAAAATTGTGGTGTCTATATTTTCCTTAATGAGTAGTGTTGAAAAACCTCCCAAAAATTTTGTTATAAAACTTTCGGGAGGTTTTTGAACATTTTTGTTTCCCTAATAATATTCCAGTTTCAAAGGGTTTAGAAACTCAGTTTTGGGGACATTCAATTTTGTTCTGGACATTCTTCCAATATTTTTCTTATAAGCCCAAGGATTCTTGTGTTTCTTGATTCGTCCATGTTGGGATTTACTCAATGAATTGCTTCATCAAAGTTAGCAGGAAAACATGGAGTAACGTTACATAATTAGCTAGCTAAAATTTATAAAATGATAGATGGATATATCCAATATATGTAAATTGTTTCTGAACATGAAGTAAGATCCTTCCTCTTTACTCTAATACAGATATATATATATATATATATATATATCAATGTTTGGTCTCCGCTGAGAGTTTGAGGTTGTAGGCAGCCATGGTGGTTAGCAGGAACAGAGAAATGAAAGCCAAGTAAGACAGTGCAACTGACACCAAAATTTGGTCACAGAATTTGTCCATTCGATCGCAGATTTTTATCCATCCTGTTTGGCTCTGTCCATATTTTCCGACATACCCAATAGCCGTACTTGCTGAACACCCCGCTATCAACAGACTCATACATACCTTTATGTCAAAATTATTGATTAAGCATGAAATTCTAATTAATTAATTAATTGCACAAACACTAATTGATAATGAAATGAAAACGCAATTAAGGTAGCAGTAAATAAAATCAAATATTTTAATTAATTAAGGCAGAAATTAAGAAGAAGTACCATGTCATGCAAGAGCAAGATCGGAAGAGCCAGTATTTGGTAGGATCGGATTTGGGCCGACTAAATGAGTAAAGCAGTGAGAGCAAGGAGAGGGCGCATGCGACCGAATCTGCAACAACCTTGAACCTGCGCAAGCCAGGTAAACAAATATATTTGGAAACCGATTAATTAAACCCACCAATATCAGTTTTAGTGTAATAGGCCGTAGGGAGTAAGCTAACCTGAAAGCAGATGAGTAGGTGTAACGGGCTCGCATAACAATTCCAAATATGGTTACTGACTGATTGCTAGATTACCATGGTTACAGCTCCGGATAACGTAAACGCAGTCACTAGCATTTTCAGGGACATTTGTGCTGCGAACAAGGTTTTCGAAGATCGCGTACTGGTGCCTTTTTTCGCCATCATCTCACTGTCCATAGTAGCCTCCGTTGTATGCTGGTAGAAATCTTTTTCTTCAAAATTAAAAATAAAAAGGGGAACGACACAGAGAGGCAGAGAAGGAAAGACTGCAGCGCTGTGAAAACTGATGAGAGATCACTTCTATAGAAAAAAAGATTGGTGGGATAATTAACTAAAAAAATAATAAAAACTACAAAATAAATGAGAACAAGTTTTAAAAAATGATAAAAAATATAACAAATTAGATTGATAGACAAATAAAAAGTCGAGTCGGACAACTTCACCTTCACATCACTCTGCATTAGGTAGATAGAGGAGCGGATATATCCGCCCCACTGTCACTGCTACATTCGCATCAGTTGATTTTTTGTTTTAAATATAACTATATTATATTTTTTTATTTTTATCTGTTTCTTATTTAGTAGTAATTTTTAGTTCAATTAAAATTTGAGGGGGTATTAAAGTCTTTTTCTAAGTTAAAAATGTTAGACTTCGCAAAAAATGTGAGGTTTAAAGTTTGAATTGCCAAATTAAATGTTAAGATTAAATTGTACAATAAGATAAAATATCAGTGTAAGATAGTATCAATTTGCCATTAATTAATTGGCACAGTAAATGTCCAAACTTGAAGAATGTGGGGTCCTGCCCTAAGGACTTCCGGAACAATTCGTAAAATGGGAAAACTTCCATAGTTGGCTGGGGCTCATGGCAAAGATTTAACAATTTCTTATTATTATCATCATTCATCATTCATATTAATAGTGTTAAAATAAGTTGATAGTGAAGTTATTAGCTAATAACTCAAAAAACAACTTATATTAATGGTGTTAAAGTAGTTACTAAAAATATTTAATTTAATAAGTTGTTAATTTTATTGTTAAAGTTAACAACAAACTTAACACTTTATGTGGTATTATTTCTTTTTTTTATTTTAATTAAATTGGGATTAGTTTACTACTTGACTATTGAATTGATGATTAAATTTAACACTCTTATTTAGAATCACCAATGTGACATAAATTAATGGTTAAATTTAACTTGCTTAAGTGTCATTTAACAATCACTAACAACTCTACTTTTTATTTATGTGAATAGTTAATTTTAACACTATCAATATAGATTCTTAGTTTGGTTGCATTTAATTTAATACATTTATATGCTTTCTTTAACTGTTTAACAATTACTATCTCCGGTCCCCATAAAAATCACCTTTTTCTTATTTTCATAGAAATTAGAAAAGGTTCAAGTTCATTTAATAAGTAAATTTAAGATTATTTTTTTACTATAATTTTTTATTTATTAATTTTTCCTCCTTAAAAGTTCTATTTTATTGATTGATAACAATGTATATAAAATATAGGCATATAAGAGAATTAATATTTCATCTATATTTTTAAAAGGAAAGTAAGATATAATTTGAGATGGTTGAAAATGGAATATATGATTATCTTTATAGAGAAAAAATTCTAATACTCTAGCATCTAAAAATACTTGCTTTATCATCTGTGGCCAAATTAAGAATACACATGTATTTAGGGCCTTAACTTTTTACTCCCCTATCCCATAAAAATGGTCTCATATCATTTTTCACCTAATTTGAGAAAATCCAATTAATGTTTTTGGAAAAATAAAATTTATAAACGTTTTTCTTAATATGCCTCTTCATTTAATTGTTATTCAACTTTATTAGTTCTTGTTTGTTAATATTAATACACATTAAATAGGGGTACATAAGAAAATTAAAAAACTAACTAATAAAAGTAGACGATAATTTGAGACAAATAAAAAAGAAAATTGAGACCATTTTTAGGGACAAAGGATTATTTAATTTGAACTCCTAAACTTAAATGTGGCTTTTTAATTGAGGTAGTATAGGACGGAAGCAGTTATACCATGTATGGGCTATAATCAGTGGGCGTTCCATTTGGTCACTGCATTCCAACCGACGTTAACTTTTCGTATTGGCTGTAGTAAATAAGGGGTATAGGTAAAACTTGACCCTGAAAGACATAAATAAATTTAACATTAAAATTTTATATAAGTGTTGTCACCTAATTATGTCATATGATGTCAATGATTAAAATGATGTGAAAATTTACCTCAATTAAATGTATGGCTTGAGAAAAATAAAAAAATTACAGCTTAACTTTTACTCTTCGACTTTTTAAAAAAAAAAAAACCAAAGAAATGATATCTGACAATTTAAAAACAACGTTGTTTATAAATTGATTTGCCAAACACGCTGATAATACATTTAAAAACATTAATCTCACCTTTCTGGTTAAAATACTTTTCTTGTACGACAAAACTTGTTATGTTTTGAAATGTACACAAGCAAATTAAGAAACATACGGCATACCTACCAAACAAACATAGCTGCGCTACGCATATATTATGTTAATCAATGTTTATAAGGAGCAGGAGAAGCATCAACATCAGCATACATTATAAGAAAATTTTGACGGTGACTAGCATTAGTTTCAATGATATATAAATGTAATACCAAAGACTACATATATACAGTACCCCTACACACATACATTAAGATGGAAGCTGGAGGCTGTACCAGTGCAGTAAACCATCCCAATCAGTTGATGACTTGCTGCATAATTAACTAATTCTTTTAAACATCCAAAAACTTGTGGGAAGATAGAAAACGAATTTTATCTCAAGCTACCACCGCTACAATAATCTAGTTCTTTTGCCAGATCTGTGAAGCGCACACATAGTTTTCTACGTTTCGTGATAATCTTTATCAAAATTTCGGCTCAGTCTTCATTACCATCTACAAACTCATCAATTTCACCAAAACTGAAACGAAAACCTATAATCTTCTTTGATCCACCCATCATTCAATTTATCTCGCTAAAATTCACTAAATCTCTCTCTCTCTCTCTCTCTCTCTCTCACACACACACACACAGTTGACAAGAGCTGCAATGTCTAACATGCATAGATAATGTCAAAATTGTGAGAGCAGCTCTTGCATTATTGGTTGAGAGAGAGAGAAGAGAGAGAGAGAGAGAGAGAGAGAGAATGAAAAAGATGACCAAGAACGATACAAGAATGACTATTTATATATTTATAGATATTTCTCAACAGAAGCAACAACACAAGCATCCCGTAAACAAAATCCATGGATAGCTCCCACCTGCATCCAGCAAAGTTTTAACATTTCAAATTAGAAGATAAAATTGGGGGGGGCTCCCAATTTCCTTTCCTTCTGCCCCAGCAACAATAGAAAATCTCAATAAAATGAAATCGGCATGCCCATCCCATCAGGAAAATAAAGCAATATAGAGAAATCAAGTTCCCTTTATGACATTTTTCTTCTTTTATAGGAGATTAAAGAGGATGGTTTCTTGTTCCTATTATCACACTTTAAAATCATCTCAACGTGTATTAGGTCGTACATTCTTTGAACAATCTAGTTATAGGAGGGTGACATATGTGAGTGGGGTTCTTGTTCACCTGTTTATCCATCCAGAACTCACTACTATTTCACAGGGAAATAGGTGTTAATGGAGGAGAAGCCACCTTGTCAGTCTTGATCTCAATTTGGGAAGATTCCAATAGCTTGCCAGCATGTAAACTTTTTGTTCGCTGACCACTAGATGGTATGGATAAACTTCGAGAAACAGTTAGCTAAGGACAGGGAAGTAAAGATCCTTCTGTTGATGACCACAAAGGATTCCTATTTGTTGGAGATGCTTCCTGATTTCTGTTGACCAGGGGACCAGAGTGCCCTTGGGCACCAGAATGAAACTTTGTCTTCGAGCCTAAAGAGTCAGGAGGCCTGGGGAGCTCGTGAAGCTCACTTATTTTGGGAGAAGATACAAGGGAAGTACCATGGAATGTGTTTACAGGTGATGACTGGGATGCCGGTACACGAGAAAGTAGTCCAGAAACAGATTGAGGTACTTCAGAAGAGCCAATTGGTCCGCTGGTAGATAACATGGGCTTGTTTGTTGATGGTTTACTTGTTAAAGGACCAGAGAAAGCATGTCTTTCAATTTTCTGAGTATTCGACCCACTTTGTATGTCAGATTTTGTGGGTGCACATCCCTCGGTCACAGGATGGGGCAGCGGAAGAGAGTGCCGGTTGTTGGTTCTCTCTTCTATTGCTATTTCAGATTTTGGGAAGTCACGTGCATACGAGTTATCATCAGTAAATTTTCTGCGCTTGTCTGCATCAAGTGGAGATGAATGCCATGGACTTTTGGTGCTACCCGCAGAGCTTGTTGTACTTGACATGGAGGCGAAATTGCTTGTCATTGAACTCATAGCAGCAGCGGGTGTGGGCAGCACATGTGTATTAAGTTTCTGCACTTTCATTTGAATTTCTCTTATTCTTTCAGCAGGATCAAATTTCTCTGCTGATATTGGAGCGGAATGACTGCCTGCTAGAGGTTGCTGACTGGAAATTTGTTCCCCTTGTTTACCAATATTTATCTGTATAAACCATTTTATGTCTTTTAGTAACCAAAAGACGACATGTTGATCAAAGTTAAAAGAACATCTTGAGTTGACAACTGAAACAGAAATGAGAACACCACGCTCGTTTAAGTGCCCTAGTTCACCATAGGAAAGGGTAATTGTGATATAGAACAGAAATAAGAGTGCACAGACAAGATTCAATTAAAAATTAAAAACAGGATCACATGCATCACCCCCCGCCCCAGGGCAAAAACAAAATTGGTAAAAAGTTAAACTTCTTGGTCAATTGTTGCTTTATTAGGAAGAGTGAACCAACAACCTACACAAAAACTGACGGCGGACCATAACAAGTACAACTTCTATGCAGTGTACTTAATGATGCCACTGGAAATGTCATACTCTGGACATGTTGGGTTTCATTTGTATTAACAAGATGTTTTTCCTACTTGGAATAAATTCTGTGAGAGACAAGCAACCATTTCCAAGAGTCATTCTCAGACTTTCATTTTTTTGTTGTTTCTTAACACATTTGTAGAGAACTTTACTCAGAACCATTCGTTCCATTGCATTAGGATAAAGTATTACAGGCATTTTCTGGGTATTAAAACTTATCTACCATTTTTTGTGTCCTTTTCTTCATTTCTTTCTCGCCTTTTCAGCTCCTTTTTCCCCCCTTGCTTATTTTATTCATTGTTGTTTCTTTTTAGCTTTTTCAATTATGCAGTATATGCTTGCAAAGCCATAGCAACAACAAAAGAGGAAATAAATTTAACCAAAAGTATTTCTTGCAAAGTTAATTTATGATTTACTGTTGGTGTAAGATCAGTGTTTGCAATATGCCTAAGTTGGCACCAGAAAAGTTAGCAGCAAATTTCATAAAAATTCACAGAACTTTTCTCTGTAATATTAAATTCTTAATCTGAAGGATTTGGCACCAAAAAACAATGAACTTATCTTATTGCTAAAGAGAACATGGACACAACACAAGATAAACTGATCATAGAACTAAATTCTATTATAGAGTAAAGTGCTTCAAAACTGCAATAAACGAAATAGATAAGCTATACAATAGTTCAAAGCTGAACTATTAGCAATCAATCTCACCTCCATCGAGTACCTTGAAAGAGAAGCATGGTCAAGCTCCTGCTGATTTTGCTTAGAGTCAATTAATTCTCCAATATCATTAGCCTCAAACCCGTTCCTTTCCCCATCACCGTTTACACCATCATCCAATCCACGTAGCTCATAATCTATATGTTGCCTATCTGCAACATTTATAATATGCTGTTCAACTGCTTCAAGAGATTGAAGTCCTCTTCGGAAAAAATTCAACTGCTTAACAATAAAAAAATAAACAATGAAAAGTTAAATGCAATTTGGCAAGTGTAGAAGTAGAAAAATGTTACTACATTTGATACCATAACAATACAAGAACACCTGTGCTGCATGGTGACGTGCTGCTTGTGTTAATAAACTCTGGCATTGTCCTTGTTTCAAGGATTCTACACGGAAAATGCAAAGCCTTGCTGCCTCATCATAATCATCACAAACTGTTTGCAATTGCATTGAGGTAAAAGTCTCTCCCCTTCCATGTTTTGACCTTCCCTTTTCTTTATATTGACCCACCATGTATTCAAACATCTCTCTGATATGATGCAAGCAACCAATCAGTATAACACAAAAAGCATCACCACAGTATAAAAATATGGTAAATATGCATACCTTTTCTCATCGCATTGCAATTTCATCTCCTGCACCAAAGAAAAGCGAAATACCATTAAGCATACCCAGGAAACAGAAGCACCAGTAAACAGGATAAATCCATGGATTGGGATATAGAACACTTTGTTAGGCGCCAAACCCAAAACAAAGACTATATTATTGCCATAACAAAATGAATGAAGTGATCCAGATACAAGTCTGGGAGGTATTAGAATCACTCACAGAGATGAGAGTTTACACCCGGACAGAAGGGTGTTTCTTATTCTCACCCCGCAGGGGGGGGAAGGGGGGGGGGGAAGAGACTGACAGTTCAAATTTTGTGTTTGGACGCCTTGATAGTTCTATAGTAGCTGATTGTCACAGCACAAAAATATTGTACTAGCAGTTTTTAAATAATTTTCCATAAAAATAGGACCATGAAATAGGTTATCCCAAACCCAAACTGACTAATGCTGGAAAACAAGGTTCCAACTTTCTCATCCACATCAAGTGAGTATTACATGACATAAACTGTATTTCCTATCAGTATAATGCTTTTATCAGCTCCTTGTTTACCATATAAATTATTTAGCTATAGGAAGGCCCTTAACATATTCTGTTATTGTGCTGACAATCAAATTACCAGAAGCACTTGAGGCCAAGGCCTAGCTGATGTGGTAAAAGCAAAATCTTCCAATGCATTGACCTCTGTTCAGGCCTCCTTTAGGGGTAAGGGTGAAACCTAATTATCCACCTTTGGAATATATATATATATATAAGGCACACAAGCTTTTGTATTTCAGGAACTATAATTCGAAACCTTCAAAATAGTGTGTGCATATGAGAAATTAGGAAAACTGCTTGTGGTGGAACCACTCAGCATGTTAATAAGATAAGATTTAACATAGATCTTTACAAGTCCAGATTGAATAAAATAGTATCTGACAAACAAACCTCCACTTTCCGTAGCTCGTGTAGAAAAGATTCTGACGGGTTTGTAATCGTCTTGATAATATGAGAACGCTAAAATACAAAAAGACTAAGTTACGATCATGGTCTCAAATACACGCAGAAACTTAGACACTGTAACCGCAATAAACACGCACATAGTTATCAGCAAGTTTCTGGAGTTCAAGCTGAACCCTTCCCAGCATTGCTAATGCTCTGGCTGCAAATACATAGAAGTCAAGGGAAGTTTATTTTTGATTTCCAGACTTTTAACAATAGAAAATAGTGCATGCAATTTTAGTGCAGAAAAGAAAGCAGAAGAGCTTCAAGCCTAATGAAAAATAAATAAATAAATAAATAATAAAAGAATATGATCATTGGAAGCAGAAGAAGAGGAAGTAAGCTGAGGAAAGCAAGTACAAGTAGCTTACAAAATAAAATATTATGCTAAGCGATGGGCAAGATTATGTAATTTTCTATTTCAAAACAACTCAGTATTATAGGTGAAGTTGCAACAAAGATAAAATAAACTTTACCTTAATTTAATCATTCGTTTGACAATGAGCAGACAGAAACTATGGAGATTCTATTATTTACTGAAGTCAAGAATGGCATAAGAAACACTACGGTCTTCTGAATGAAGATTTGAAAATCTCCGGGCTTACCGCTTTCTCCACCATTGTTTATAGCAGTCTTCTCCAGCAGACAATTCCCCATCTCTAGCAATGACTCCGAAAACTCTGAAAGGAGAGATGAAACAAATGACAAACATATTTGTTACACATAAGCATGACGCAATTGGTCAACTCATTATTGGAAAATGCTAGTTTTGCATACAAATTCAACTTTCGTTAAAAAGTTTGCACTTTCCAATCAGTCAATTTTCTAGATTTTCAAGTATCGGTAAACAGGGACTTAAATTGTCGTCCAGGGATGTGAACACACTTGCTTGTTTGTTATCAAGTTGTGGAACACATCTAAATTCTTAAGATCGAGCAAGATCCCCTTGGTGCCTGGTGCATGTCAACCACATATTTAATATTTTGTATCTAACACCACATGAAGAAATACAAGATTTCATATCACCACAAAATAGCAGATAAAAGAAGTATGACCATCTGAGAATCTGTTACAGATTTCAAGTCTCTATATTCTATAGCCATGCAATCTAACTTGAGCAGTAATCACCCAACAAGTAATCCTTCATTCATGATTTCTTATTGATTTTCAGATTGAGTTTTGAATTATATTATACAACTGCAAGGAAAATGTTTCCCGCTTATTTAAACTTTCTGGCACACAAATTGTATTTGACGGAAGTTTGCCTCACTCAGCAGATCATGTCGTGTATTTACATCTACCTGCTCTTAAAAAATTCTAACCAAATGAGAGTTTTATGGTGAAATAAAATCTTAACTATTGCATAAACATCAAGCAAGTACCATAAGCACTATTAGCTGTAGCAGCTGCTGCAGAGAGTAAACTATCATAGCAAGTTCTCATATCCTTCATATCCTGCAAATAAAATGCATCAAACAGAAATATATTAAGATTGAGGCATGGAAAGCTATGTCAATGTGTTGAAATAATATTACAAGTAATAAACACCATATTGACGATAGATAAACAGCAATCCATAACATTACTTCTTCTACACAAAATTAAAACAGTAAAACTTCAGAAGCTCGTTACTTCAACTTGGCTTTCAATGTTCCACTCAAATGGAAAAACTGTGTCCAATAAATTGAAAAAGGCTGAAGTATGGTACACGCCATGTGATACTGCACAGGCAATTAGGAGAGAAAAGAACTGCACGGGGAGTTTTGTGTTTTTTTGTTTAAATCAATTTAATTGAATGAACACGAACAAATTCAACTTTTAATTGAGTCCAAAAAAACTGTTCGACAATTGTGAATTGCAGAAATCAGCTAAAAGCTGCGTAACTTACTTGATTAAGGCATCAACATTGCCTACAACATGAATCCATCGTACGTATTATACTATAAAATAAGAAGTTGACCCGAAATCTCAATCCAAAAACACTTAATTAAGAGAGAAAAGGCGTAAATTCAAGAACGATTTTTTTTCCCTTTTTTTTTTTTGTTTGGGAGGGGGTGGTAAAGACTAAGATCCACCTTAGCAGCTTGAGCCAGGCCATGTAAATGCGCGGAAAGATGGCGATCCCAATTTTCCTTGGGATCGATCTTGTGAAGTGTGAATCTTCTCAGCTTTCCAAGAGGCGACTTCATTTCCGAGCGCTGCGTTTCAGTTGAACAATTAATTGAAGAAGAATAGAAAAGAGTTCAATTAGCGATGACACTGAAAAATAATAAATAAATAAAAATATGGAAAATAAAAGGCGTTCAAAGAGGCGAAAATTGAAGGAGAAAAACCAATTTTTATGCCCCTTTATCATGAATAGAAAAAATAAAATAGATGCAAAAGTCCTGCTTACTAAGAGGGTGTTTGGCTAGAATTTGAATTATAATATAATACGTAGTATCATTTTATTGGTTATTTTTGTAAAAAGTAAAAAATTACGGTTTGACTTTTACTTTTTGATTTTTAGAAAAAAGTAAAACTAATAAAATGATATAGTGTGACAGATTATAATCTAGATTTAACCAATGTAATTGCCAAACACCCTATAAGTTGCTTAAGAATGGGTCGGATCTGTTATACAGTTTGAAATTGGTTTCTCAATTCCAAAGTCTTGTTGCTGTATTAACCATGTCTAGTTTTGTATGAATTGTTTCTTAATTGGGGTACTCAATATATTAATAGAACAAGTTTCCAACTAATTGGAGTAATATACTTGGCATAATTTCGTAATAATAAAGCACACCGAAATCAAAGCACGTAAGAGTCAACAGTCGAACTTTGCTCAATAATTTCAGATTGTTTTAATTTTGCACTTCCTTCCTCTTTTCAATCTTTGATCAATGGTACCATTGGCATTGCCCCTACTTTCTGTGTCAAGATTTGCAGCGTGCGTCCTTAGGATTTTGGACAACATAACAATTCGTCCCGGCAAAAATTTTCAAACAAATCTTATGGCAAATTAGCATCTTTTTCTTATCCTAATATAATGTGTCAAAGAGGAAAAAAACATCCAGAGGAAGATTTGTTTGGACACTTAGTTTGGCTGAACAGTTTATTTTCTGGTAGTGAAGTAACTGGATTCGCATAAGATGCTCACAAGGATGATAGTGTTTCAGAGCTTCTTGGCATTGATTCTTAATTACTCTTAGGCAACACCAAAAATCTAGCAATGAGGTAGGTGGTTGTGATCTAACACCATACATCAGGCATGTTATGGCGTCATATAGCCTATGTGGTGTGTATGTGGCTGCCCCAATGCACGCCACATGGCCCATATGATGTCATAACGTGTTCGATGTATGGTGCCAAAATAGAACTTATAGATGGTAGAGCTTCTTTTAACTCTTTTGAAGTGTGTCCGCATTAAATTCTTTAGGTAATTTACATCTAACGTCTCTAACCTTTCAAGTATTAATAGATCACATCTTCAACTTTTATTTTTCTTTCTATGGGTCCTCAACCTTTTAAGAAATCTCTATCCAAGTCTCTAGCAACGAAATCTATCCATTTCCTCCGTTAGGTTGAGAGCATTTTTGGTACAATACAAAAAAAAATTAATATTAAAGTTAAAAAAAAACAAAAAAGAAAAATGGGGTAGGATAGTCTCCTCTTTTGGCTATAAGAAATGGCAAAACTTTTGCTACCACATCCGATAGGATGGGGGAGACACCATGTCACCCCACCCCCACATCCCACCAAAAGGCTGCCCAGCAGCTATAAGGGGAGCCCCTCCCTATTTTTCTTTTTTTTTAAAATTAAAATATTAAATTTTTTATATTTTATCAAAAATGCCTCCAACTTAACAGAGGAAATGGACGGATTCTGTTGCCAGAGACTTGGATGGACATTTCTTAAAAGGTTGAAAACCCACAGAAAGAAAAATAAAGGTTGGGAACGCGATTTATTAATATTTAAAATGTTAGTGATGTTAGGTGTAAATTACCTAAATTCTTTTTACTTCGAGTCAATTCTCAACTTTATGAGGTTTTTATTTAAGAGGGGAAAAAAAACCACATTAATCTATATATATATATATATATATTAAATGACTGTTTGTCTGGCGTAATTGTATTTTTATGTGGCGTAATTAGAAAATATTTCCGGCCTAAAACTCTATCTGGCACAATTGCTTATAATGTCATAACACACCGGTTGTCACTTTTAATAAAAAAATGTTACAAATGTAATAGTAAATGATTAAACTCGTAACCAACATGTTGAATAACATGTTTTTAAACCATTATTCATTAATAAACCATTAAACCATTATTTCTTTTTAAACCATTATTTATTAATCATTTTCATTTATATAATACTATTCTTGTGTGTTTCCACTCAAAGAAAATATTATTATTAATCACATATTTATTTAAAGGCTAAATATATTGACATTACTTTTTTTAATAATCCAACTAATTTTTCAAATATACTAAAATGGTTAAAATTAAAATGACGCACATAACCATTTTAATTCTTAACAATTATAAACGTTTCTCCCCTCCTATATTATTCCCCCTACATGCACCAGAAAAACCTTAATCAATCATATTTTAATTTTTATAATAAAGAGTTATAAGAATCGAAAATAAAAATTTTCTTTATTTTGTACAAAAATAAATTGCCACAAACTATTACCGTAATTAATAAGTCAATTTTTCTACAATATTTTAAACTATTTTGTCTACATGGTCTCTAAATTCATAAACTATGAAATTGTTTTATGGAAGAAATAAAGAATCAATTTAATTAATGTTATAATTTCATACGAAAATTAGAATTGACAAAATGCATTCTCCAATCTGGTTGGATTCTTGAATAAACATGAATGTGAATATTTTTCTTTCTCTTTTATTTTAATATATTAATTAACTTCCTGTAATCTTGATTAGTCCAATTGAGAAGAAGAATATTATTTTGTATTGCTATCTTCAAGTTTATCTTTTTGAGATTCAAAAATTCCTATAAAAATCATGTTTTGTTTTTGGCCTATAGTTACGAAATGAATAAACTATAGTGTGTAAAATTTATTCGGTTAAAATTGTATGCCGGAGGTACTTTTTTATAGGTATGAAAATTTTTATATGAACAGGTATCACGTGAATACCGGTATATGCATACTCATACGTATTACTAGATTGTTAACTAATAATATTAAATAAGTTAGATAATATAAACGTAAAATATAGTAAAGTATTAATCGAGTACATAAACAGGTAACTATTAATATATTATTAATAAAATATAAATTTAACGTGTCAAATACTAAATCAAAAATTTGTTATAAAAATCTAATGACACGCATTTGTTCAATATTTTATTGCTCATTATTATTTAATTTTTTTAGAATTAGTCTTTTCATGTAACGCACAGGTGATATACTAGACTTATAGTTACTATAGTTAATTGTGATTCGATCATTTGATTGCTAATTATTATAATTTTATATATGTTGAACCTGTGAACTTGAATGATGTGTTTGGAGGGGACCCGAGATTATGGACTTAGTTATGCAACTAAATTTGTGCTCAATACTCAGACATTTTACTACAAATATATAGTGGTGATTTGTAATCATATCCATTTGTAATTTTAGACAATGCAATTGATATATTGTACTTAATTTATGACATGATATTTAAAAAGCAAACTTGCACGTCAATTTTGGCACAAATGTATACTATAACTCTAACGATTGTCATTATAAAACCATGTTACTTTTTTAAGGATTATATTTATTATTTTCTAGACTAAAGAAATAATGTGATATTATAGGTACTTGCACAAAATAAAACAAAGCATCATCCAGTTAAAAGGAGTATGTCTAAGGTACTTTCTTATATATGTATGAAAATTTTTATTTGAACTGGTTTCAAACGAATACATATATATACATGCCTGAGACATATTATTAGACTGTTAACTAATAATATTAAATATTTTAGATGTTTTAAAAGTAAAATATAGTAAAGTATTAATCGAGTACATAAAAAGGTAATTATTAATATGTTATTAATAAAACATTAATTTAACGCGTCAAATACTAAATCAAAGTTATATATTTACTAATTTTATTATGCAAATCCGATTTGTACGTATCTGTGCAACGCAAGCCTGAGACTTCTTTCGATTCCACCATTGGCAATGACATTGGTGTTGTATGATATTTTTTGGTATCTTGATATATCGTCTTTTAAGAGACTTCGTTTGTTGTATTTAGTGATAGTTATACTTTATTTTCATTTTCAACTTTTCATTTAAGGTATGCATGAATGCAATATAAAACATATTATTATTTTCTTTTACAATACTACAATGCAATCATGCATAAATACATACATGAATAAAATAGGTTATGCCATGTGAATAATTTTCGGGTTTTTCTGTATGAGCTCATTCTAATTGACTACATTATTTTTCAATATTCTTGCCGGCTCTCTTCATAACTCGAATTCTGCTATCATAATTTATTGTCAAGGTGGATTATATAAATCTCTTTTATTTTATTAATTATTCGAGATATCTTTTTGTTTCTATTGTTACTAAAGAAAAAAGAAATATAAATTATGACAAAATTAATTATATCAAATGTCACTGAATTTTTACTTTACTTGTAAATGGATAAATGATATTTAGTTGTCAATAATTAGATCAAAAATTTTAATTTAATAGGAATTAAATCTCTCTACTTTAATTATCAACAATTATATCACTAAAATTATACGTAATTACACGAAAGTCACTTTGTTAACGTTATATTATTACCTTATAATAATCAAATTATAGTCTCAAATAATAATAAAATGATTACTCTAAATGACACATTTTATTAGAAGAGGAAAAATAGAAGAATAATTTTAGTGTTCACAAAGTATTTAACGACTATCTTGACATATAATTTTAAATAAATTTTAACTGATTGACATGTATCGTAGAGATTGTCATGCTATTATTTCATCTTATTCTAATAACAACTTCCACTAAAAATCTTTACAAATCTTAATTCTTGAATGAAATATAATACTCTAAAATTTTCAGCCACAAGTTGAAGTTAAATATCAATATTTATAGTATATTGTTATGAAATTTTTATCATTCAACTATATTATATAGTGACACAAAAATTATAATCTCAAGGTATAGAAATCACATCATTTAAACAAAAATTCTATTTGAATCAGATGCAGGTGATAAATTTTTTCTTATAAGAAAGACTCTGATATCATTTGACAAGACTTTATTTTACAGTACAAATTACATTTGTAAATGTCATTATTTTTATATTTTTTTATAACATCAAATATCTAAATTTTTATTAAAATACTCTTGATATATGACTCTTTCACTAGATCTCTATCCGCGCAACACACGGGTGAAAAATCTAATTTCATAATGAAAATCTGTAAAAATGTCCAAAATCAATCTTGTCAATAAAAAGTAAAAACCATCAAAAAATGATCTCCTCCCCGGGGGGGGGGGGGGGGGGGGGGGGGGGGGGGGGGGGGGGGGGGGGGGGGGGGGGGGGGGGGGGGGGGGGGGGGGGGGGGGGGGGGGGGGGGGGGGGGGGGGGG